>JADBJO010000129.1:767500-812500 GCA_016801955.1 Conus betulinus | reverse complement strand
ATTGAATATAGGCTGTCATTACATCCCTTAGTTCCTGAGGTCTTACTACCTACTCTTCCTTTCATTCACGGGTTTCTGGGAGATATTTCAGTATAAAGGAGGTACTTATTTGAACCCAGCTTTGGTTTTTCTTAAATCTAAAAAAATATTCATTTTGTATGAAGTATTGAACACAGATTTTCATGAGAGTCAAGGATTGAACTTGTGTCCGTGCTGTGATAAACAGACGATGACAAATGTGACGGTTAGAGTGTCACATGTAAACAAAGTGAGGTGAAGCAAAACTACCACCCATACTTATAAAGTGTAAAACCAGGAAACTCAGGACCTTTCTCATGGGAAGGGAAAGCCAGCACTAGCTTTATCCAAACATGTCTGGCAGTACCCCTAGGAGCAATTACTGGCAGGTGGACAGGTTTATAAACAATCCTCATGAGGTCCCCCTATCACTTAAAAAACTGGCCCACAGGACTGTGGGAAAGGGATGGGAGCTCACCTGTAGCCTCTGGATAAACTGGTGTGTGGTATTCAAAAGGTTAAAGGTAGTGCCGGGTAACTAGGTCAAGTGCTCTCAGAACACAGCTACTCACAGGCCAACAACAGAGTTTTCAACCTAGCTGGCTGTACATTGGCATTCACATAAGGCCACAAATGACTTCTATAGCTGTGTTGTATAATGCTTGTGTTTCGGGCAGTTTCCAGGCAAAGTTGGACAGCCTGATCTGCATGTTTATGTGGACGGCATGATAGAAGCATAGCTCGAATCACGTCAAGACAGGCAACTGTCAGTACAGCGTGAGTTTCAACACCCAGATGTGGAAAAATGTACGAGTATACTATACACTGCACAACAATGACACAACCATTACATTTATATAACATATTAAGTGTCTGTTGACAAAAAAAAAAAATCAAGCTTTTTTTTTTTCAAAGATCTACGGAATGTGTATGAGAATATATTAAATATATATATAAAAAACATACATCCTATTAACCACACATTCAGTAATAAATCATAAACAAAAGCAAGAAACATTTTGATTCCACCGAAAAAACAAAAGGAACCTAACTTTAGATATGCACTTTCAGCTTGTTGCCACAGCAAAAGTAGTTGTAGATAGTTAAATCTTTTTTACCATTTCATTCTCCTGGCCTCAAAAAAAGTTTGCATTCTATAATTCACACAGTTCAGGCAAAAAAAATATAAAAAAAGAAATATCCAACATCATTTCCTCACCAGGGTTGATATAGGTCATGGTTCCGTCCCCAAGACATACATCCGACCTATCAACTTATCCATCTGCCACTGTTTGCTGGGGTTTGGCATCACAGGTTTTCTCCCTGGCTAGTTCCTCATTGTTCCTATCCGATTCCGCCAAAAAAAGTTGTGCTTTCACCTGTGTCTGTTTGCTAGCTATGGCGCTTTGTCTGTCTGTCTGCAAGACGTTGCAAAAAACGACTTCTTACCAGACTTGGTGGAAAGACAGACTGTGGCCCACAAATGAACCCACTACATTGTGGGGCAGACCTGGATCAGAGGGCAAATCCAACATCCCTGAACAACCTTGCACTCTGCTAAGTGCCCTTCTAGTTTGGGTTTGGAGACATGAAGTCAATATATGAACACATCATGCATATGCAGAAAGCAAACATGTATGCTGTGATGGAATGTTTCATAAGCGTGGAACAGTTTTGCTTTGCCCTTTCATCTGTTCAAACCCATAGAAACTAGTCACGAGTTGCTGATGTTGATCCTACAAACCACCATGTCACACTGGATGAAGATCAGCCCATTTCGGGGAGTAAATCTGGTAGTAGACAAACTTGATGACAGCCAATACTCCTATCTACAACGGACACAGTAATAAAATACAATTGACCTGTGTCTATAACCACCTCAACCAGACATCCTGAAAAATGCTGAAATAAAGGGAGGGAGCCCCTACTGACAGCTTAAAACTAGAACAGATCAAAACAAAATTGTCAACAAAAAAAAAAAAAATCTAACAAACATCAATCCACAAAATTAACAAGTAATGGAACAAAACATTACCAAAAAAAAAAAAAAAGATACAACAGGAAGAACTGAAAGAAAGAGGTATCCCCCCCCTCTCTCTCTCCCCAACCCCTTTCCCCTGTAACTAACTCAATTGTTGTACAGATGACTAAAAAGATTAAACTGAAAAATAACTGATCAGTTTTCTTCTTTGAGTTTCAGAGAGAAGGGAGGGTGCTGCCCCTTTAGAAGGGCCTGACACAGGCCCATAATGTTCCATACAGCTTCAGAATGAAAGCCCTCCAACTTGCGAAGGTTCTATCCGGAATGAAGGAGTGAATATGAATCGTGGAATCATCTCACTAAAGGAGCTAAGGCTCTATGATGAGGTCACCACGTTGCAAATAAGTCCAATTAGATGATCAAAAAGCAGACCAAGGAACAATGGGAGCTCAAGTAACTGACTCAATTTTCTTCATATCAAATATTTCATGAAGTGCCATAATTCTTTTTTTTTTTTTTCTGCAATATTTGGTATGTTCAATAAACCACAATGGTTTTTGAAACCTCAGTTGACACAGTGATATAGTTTTCTATTGTAAGTAAAGTGCCAGAAGTGTTCAATTTTCAATACCTTTCTCATCCTTCTGTGCCCCTGTTTTCTTCCACCCTTCTTACTAATCCTGCAACATCCATCTCCACCTATATCCCCCATCAGTCAATTTGATGATAGTTTCTGAAAATCATTTCCTCTTAAAAAAAAAAGTCATCTTAACATATAACACACATAATTTGCGTAGATTTTTCGCTCAGGTTTAATTAAAATTCATACAGCACCCTTCTTCAAATATTGCATGAAAAAAAAAAAAGCAAAATCTGTCAAAAATCACAGCACCCTTTCAAACAGTCAAAATCATGTGGTAAATAAAGCTGTCTAATATTTATGATAAAATCTGTTCAAGTATTATTATATTGATATCTAACATCGCTATGTGTTACCATCAGGGTTTATGTTGCAAGCAGAGCAAAGCCTACAGGTTTCCATCTCTTACATAGTAAGTGTGTGTGTGAAAATGTGGGAGTTTGAATGTTGACACTCACATGCACATCAGAGACTGTTCTCTGCACAGCCACCATCTTTGCACCACGTCACAGAGGTGCACTGGCCACACTGCGCAAGCAAATGTCTTATGACTGAAGAGTCGTCGAACGCTTGTTATATTCAACGCGATCCATGCATTACTTTAACAGCTCTCTCATCAATGTCTTCATCCAAAACAATAGCTTCTGCAAAGCCTCCTGCTTCAGAGGACACAGCGTTCCATTGGAGACACAATTTTGTCACAAAACATTTCTGAATGAATGACCCACAAAACATCCACCATTGTGGGTAACAGAACTTATCTACTAGCTGATGGAAGCAATAGGCTGAACTATGATAAGAAGATAGGATTAGAATAATTACATACTCCTGACTAATGTTCACTGTATTCTAATAATATTATTAAAGTTAACTCTTTCATCCCTACAACCCGGTTTTCCAGTTTGCAGAAATCCTACCCTTCCTTCTGCAGCCTGGAATACTGGGCAACACACAAATCCCTCCTTTCCTTCCTGCAGCCCGGAAAATCGGTTCTCGTGGTAAGCACTTTGAACTTCATATGAGTCGTGTCATCAGTAGATGCCATGACCGGGTCACTCACACGGCAGTGTTTTTGAATGGAATGGATGCCAGATGGCCCCTACAGCATGGGAAAGTGGTTGCCGCTCTATTCTGGCCAGTTTGCTACTGCATACATGGCAGTTCTCATTTACACTTCTTTTTTTTTTTTTTCTAAATCCAGGAATGAAGGGAATACTTGTGTTATAAGAATCTAGGAACAAGAGGAAGTAATGGTTCATAGAAAAGTAGGAATGAAAGAGTCAAGAAGGATCTAAGCGATCATATAACAAACGAATACAAGTCCAGCACATCTAAGAACTCTTTGAATGTATATATATGTATATGCAGGCCAATACAGATCATATACAAAAAAAAAATGTAAACAAGATCAAAAATGAAAAAGCAACCTTAAATGTGGAACAGCACCACGTGTGATGTGCAGTTGTAACCCAATGAGCAAAAAAATAATTGATACAAACAAAAAAAAAGTTTTTCATCAAAAATGGAAAAGACTTCCCTGTTGCTGACCTTTCATAGAGTTTATCGTTCTTTCAATCCATCGGACACAAAAAATAACACCAAAGGCTAACATGACGGCAAGAGTAGACAACTGTGGCACACACTGCTTCACAGTTCAAGTCAGTTGATATGTCCCATGGTTACCACTGCATTAGGTCAAGTCATACCAACCACTGAAATTGTATCACAATACAGGAAAATAATGCTTGGCCCACCTATGGGCCCACCTAAAAATGAACAAAGCACAGGTGGCCATGATGATGTACCAGGATGTACATTTATACAAATCCAACACATTTTGGATATGATATCCTGTATGTACAGCACCGTATAACATTTTACCCATATTGCTCTCTGAATCATGTTTTGTGTGCACACACTTGTGTGTGTGTGTGCAGTGTGTGTGTGTGTGTGTGTGTGTGTGTGTGTGTGTGTGTGTGTGTGTGTGTGTGTGTGTGTGTGTGTGAGCATGCGTGCATGCATGCATGCATGTGTGTGTTTGTGAAAGAGAGACAGAGAGAAAAAAAAGAGAAGAAGAGAGAGAGACAGTGTGTAATCTTAATTGATGTTTATCACTTTAATGCACTTAACGTTGTCATGTTCTCTGTGTGTATGTGTGTGCGTACGCGCAGATGTGTATCTAAGTGAGTGCATGTGTGTGTGTATGTGTGCATGTATGCATATGCATGAGTGTGTATGAGTGAGTATGAGAGAGAGAGAGAGAGAGAGAGAGAGATTGAGAGAGAGATGTGCGTGTGTGTGTGTGTGTGTGTGTGTGTGTGCAAGTGTTTTAATGTGAAATAAACATATCTGTCACACTTGTTAACCTTACCTGAGCAAATATACCCACAAAAAAAACAATCATGAATGCATGGAGAGATAAGACATTTTGGGCCAAAACACCACAGGTTAAGATGCTTAGACAGAATTTCTCCTCCAAAGGCAAATGTACCCAAGCTGGAAGCACAAGCCCTTTTTCTGCATTCTGTTTTAACTCTGTACAATACATAAGACATATTCCCATGTAGTAAAGAAGGCAAGAACATCAACATACATGCCTCACAACACACAATATATGATTACAGTGCCTATGAAAACAGAGACAGTGGTAACATTCAACATGGATTCATCAGATCCAGTTATTTGTATTCCAGAAAGTTTCCTTTTAAAATTATACATAACGTTCTGTCAGCCAGCTATATATGTTGCCGATGAATTCACAATTGTATCAACTAAAAAAAAAAATCAAAATATTCAAACAAAAAACATTCCAAATGAATATGAAAATTGTCACAGCACTTCAAATCATAGTATCTGGAACCAACGCATTGTTGGGAAAAAAAGTAATGACATGAGCGCAAAAAAAATCTTGAAAACTGGGAATGTCCTGAACAGGAGAAACAGGAAAATGATGGATGCAAAAAACAGTGACTCCACCAGTGACTTCAAAGAATGCAGTACAGACTTCTGGAGAATATCCAACCACTGTCATGTGTTCTTTGGTTTGAGAAAAAAAACAGGAAAAAAAAAGACAACACAGTCACTATGAGCACAATCACAATTGCGTCATTAACATATCACTTATGCAATTTTCTTATGACAATTATACCACAGCACAATCAACACTGTGTCATTAAGTTGATTAGCATATTGTTTACATAATATCCACATGACAATAACACACTTCACACAATTATCACTCTGTTGCAATTTCACACTCCACTGTGACATAATTCTAAAGTTTTGCTAGCTGTCATGTTAGAGTGGCTATCATAGGCCTATAAATTTGTGAGCTTTTTCCTTCAATGCTTGCTTCTTCCCAGGTTGTGGGGGGTGTGGCATGGGCTGAAACAGGAAGACTAGTACCACACAAATTCTTTTTTATTTTTTTCATATGGAAGCGACTCCATCACTGTTCTTCAAATTTCCCTGATCAGTGCTACAGGTGTCTGTGGCAAGTATTTCTCCAGTCTGGGACGATCTTGGAATGTTATGAAAGAAGTGTACTTTGCAGTGACAGACCAAAAAATGGAAATCCATAACATCATCTTGATTATAGCCATTGATTATGTCACTGTAAAAAAAAAGTCTCTAATTCTGAGGTCCACTTTGCTCTGCTTTCATGGTGACCTGAGCTTTTACCCTCCACAATTATACTCTTGGTGAGTTAGAGTCAAAGCCTCTGGTGTTGGCAAGTTCATGGGGGATGGATGTTTCCCTCTGGAAGGGGGGGGGGGGGGGGGTCACTCACACCTGTAGGCTCTATGATTATGCATTCAGTGTAAATATTAGGACCAACACACTGTCCAGCACATCTACGATCAGATCAGTCACCACTGAACACAAGCCAAGTGAGTCAGCATCAGCTGCGTCTCCTATGGTGGGCTGCTCATGACAACGCGACACTGACCACCCTGTGAACTGTCTTTACTGTGGGCAGGACAGAACAATCCTGAGTTCAGCTTTGTACAGAGGAGAGAGATTTTGCATCTTTCTTTGGCTCAGCTGCATCCATTTATTCATTTCATCTCAACTTTCATGGGGTAATCATTCATTTTTTGCAGGTCTTTCACACTGATCTCATGATATTCAATGAAGACAGGTGAAAGATCTCATCGAGTATGGAATGAGACCTCGATCTTGGTAGCTTATATTAAATAAGTTATATATGTACACTGACCAAGAAATGTTGAAAATGTTATTATCCTTGTAATGGTAGGTCCTTTACACCACAACAGTATGGAACAGAACACACACACACACACACACACACACACACACACACACACACACACACATTGAGAGTCCATTTGCATAACTCCCTGCAGATCTTTCCCCTGATCAGAGTTTTGTGGTGGTAATTGTTACCTCTAAAGCCCCCCCATGGGGATACCAGGGGGTCTTTTCTACAAATAGTCCCCCCTCCTTCTGGACATCTGTGCTAGTAACGTCCCCTTTTCCTTTCGCTCTCAGTAACTCTGTCTCCTCCTTTGCTGTAATGTCATCTACTGTTCTTTCTGTCTACCATATCGTTTATCTATCTTTTTTCCACAATCTCTTCCCACAAATTCCCGCACTCAACAAAGTCAGAGTGAACTGACTATACTCTCAAGTATAGTGTGAGTATCCCAACAGGGTAAAACAAGTTCATACGCTACCAGATACTGAAGAAGAAGAAGTTACCTCCAAAACATTTTTGTTGTTATCACAGCAACAGTTCACTAAAACAAACCTTAACAAACTCATTTACCAAGGAAAAAACATCATTTGAGAAATTTTGGCTATTGTTGCATAGTTATCACTCAAAACCTGTAAGAAAAAAACTGTTGAGAGGTAATGATCACTTTCTGACTGCTGAAACTTGTGAAAGCCCAGTCCACGACACAGGATCCATCAGGACTGTCATCAAGAACAAGTCACACTATGTCCTGTCATGAACAATTCTATAACACAGCCAACATGTATAATTCATGCACAATGACTCATGACATTGTTGATTTAACTACTAAATAGAACAGACAAATGCATGGTGCTGTAGTTTGGAAAAGTACTCTCCCCGTGTAGAAAAGTCTGATTACACAAAAAAGAACATGTTATGATGATGATGCTATGCATTATGATGCAACACAAATATTTTCCTATAGATCTCTGTGTGTGTGTGTGTGTGTGTGTGTGTGTGTGTGTGCGTGTGTGCGTGTGTGTGCATGCATATCTGTGTCTGTGTGCATGTGTTTGTGTATATGTAAGTGAGTGTGTGTGAGTGTGAGAGAGAGTGTGTGTGTGTGAGTGTGTGTGTGTGTGTGTGTGTGTGTGTGTGTGTGTGTGTGTGTGTGTGTGTGTGTGTGTGTGTGTACATGTGGCTGTGGGCATGTCACCCATGGAAAACACAGAATTTTTCTTCATCTTACAAAAAAATCCTTCGACACAGGGGAGAGCACTTCTATATTCTATATCAATCTGTTCACACCTGATTAAACAAGCACCTTGTGTAATACGGTTATCCAACATTACACCGACACCGCCAGAACCACTCTACACTGCAATGGGCGGTGACAAAACACATTTGTCATCTTGTGTACCTTGGAACACAAATGTATAACACGAGTCAAATTACCTACCACTCGGCAACACAAGAACATGCATGTGCCCATTGTGTATACATGTATGTGTATGCATTGTCCATGAATACACCTTAGTGCAACTGTCTACACTTGAGTACACCTGTTGGAAGCAAAAGTGCCAATTGCACAATACTGTTATTTAAAAAAAAAAAATCACAAGAATAATTGTCAAGAACCTTTCGGTTATCCTTGCATAACCAGTTTCAAATTTTGACTGAGAAATTTCACAACAATCACTGTGAATTCAACAAGTTGTAACTTGTGGAAGCATTACTTAAATGAGCCTGGGGGGAAAAAAAATCCTGGAAATCACCATGAATGCTTCTGTGGCGAGTGAAGTACAGCACACTGTAGATAACAAAATACTGTCCATCCACTTTCAGACCCCTACTGTTCACACTCCTACAGTTATGACTGAGCCACTCTTGCAGCTCACTTGTGTGATCGTGAGCTTTGACCACAAACCAGTAAGCTACTTATAATGAACACTCTCCCAATGGTATGTAAAAACAAAAAAAAAAACCAAAAAAAAAAAGAAATGAAATTGAAAATTGACACGCAACCCTGCCATTTTTGTTAAGGCATCAACCGAATCTGCATCTCATCTCAAGTCATTGTTTTCATCAAAGAAACCATTCTTTTTCTTTCAGATCCTGTCCACGTGGAATCTAGGAACATCAACAGTCATGACCTCTGCCAAGGGAGCTGTTCTCGTCCCATAACAATTGGCTTGCCTGGCTGTCTTTGTTACTGGGATTACTTACATAAAGCCTGTCTTCAGTCAGAGACCAAGCTCTAAGCGCTTTACAATCTACACTCTAGTTTACACAATGGGCTGCCTACCTAGACAGAGCTGACTGAAGAGCTGCCTGCTGGTGCTAATCAATCATCAGACATGAGACTTGATCAAGTGGAAAAAGTCTGAAAAATTTCAAAGGCTCCAGAAGCTCTTGATCATGGATCCCAAGATGGATACAAGAAATGACCGACTTAAGGAATCAGGAGTGATGGCCTCTGAAGCAGAAGCTTCCACACACACACACACCCCCCCCCCCCCCCCCCCCCCCCCCCCCCCCCCGACTTACAAACTAATCTTAAGTTTTACGGTGCGCTCAAGTCATCTGACCTTACAATTCTTGACGATTGCAGTCTTGTCAATGCTTCTTGGAAAAACTTTTTTCATAGCCTTTGAAACATTTTTGGCCAGCAGATTTTTTTAAAAAAAGCAAGTTTGGACTTCCTTGCAGAAGCCATGAGAAATCAAATGGGAATAACAATAATGAACTGAACTGCAAACTTGAAACCTGATGGTCTTACTCTTACTTATATATATATCTATATATATGTATATTCCCCCAAATTTTCTCCACTGATTGGTGCAAATCTCAAGAATGGCCCCGAAGACCTTTAAAAACTCCTGATTTAAGGTTATAACAAAAAGCAAAAACAAAAATCTCATTCAGTTGAATATCAGTAATTCAGTTTTTCACTAATTTCATCAAATTTCCACAAGAGATGAATGCTACATGAATATGTGTCATCCATACCAATGGCCAAACTGGCCTTCTCTCTTGACAATTGGTGATGGGATTTTGTCTGTGTGCAAGATGTTATGCATGCATTCACACATGTAACCTTGCTTTATAGTCTCATTCAAAGAGTTTTTTTTTGAGAATTTGAGTCAGAACCACTGTTGCTTCCAAGGGAAAAACCCCCTGGCAGAGATCTGAACCTGCAATCTCAGGATTACCAGGATGATGATGAGTCCAAACGGCTACGAACTGCCATTATTACAGACCCTAGCAAATATGGCTGTACCTGTTTTGATGAAACTTAGTGCAAGGATAAAATGAGGCCCTGCAACAAATCTAACAAAATGCTGATGCTGTTGTGGATGAGATGGCAGATCCAGGAATGTTGGAATGGAGGACAAGGAATGGAATGTAGGTTAGAGTTTGATGCAGCTGACCGGACTGTTCAAACTAGCTGAGCATTCTTCAAAAAGTCATTCTAGTTCATTTATACATCTCCCTGCCTATCCATTTCATAAACAACCCTGTAGCATCAGATGAAGATCTCCTGATATGTTCTTCCCTTGTCTTGCAGACTGACAGACAGACAGTCACATACATACATACACAAATGCACACACATGCGTGCACACACACATGCATGCGCACACACACACACACACACACACACACACACACACACACACACATAGAGCACTGAGAACAATACCTTACTCTGTAGGCTACGCCTGCATGCAGGGAAATGATCGTCTATGTCCAGGCTGGGGGCAGAGATATGGCAGCAAATCGAGTGTTCAAACCAAACTTCTGTTTCTTCCAGTCAAGGGCTTTCTACACTCACAGCACTGAAGATCAAACAGCCGTGTTGCAAGTGATGTGCGATCCTTCCAGAGTCAGCCACAGCTCCTCACTCCATGGTCCTCGAAGCGTGTCCTCTTCCGCTTGCCGTGTCGTCTTTTCCATGGCACGTATCCGCAAACGCACACTGACGGGTTCTGCTTCTTGCACCCGAGAGAATCTCCCCAAGATGATCTTCTTTGAGGTGAAATACACTCGTAGAATAGGAAGACGACTTTCTGTGAGCGTCGTCCACCCCTGCCCACTGTCCAGCTGTATGTCATACAACAACAGACTGAACGTTTCTGCGTTGGCAGGGGGAGTCCACTTGATATCCGTCTGTGTTGGAGTGTCGCTTCCGAAGTAGTAGGCTGTCTTGCTGAGCGTCACTTTCTGCGGTGGTTCTTTTTCCCTGAAGTCCAGGGGTCGCTCTCCACACCTTCCTTCCAAGATACTGTGCGAATAATGCAACGCACACCATGATACATCAGTTGATGACATCAGTGACAATGATTTGATACTGCTGTAGATAATAAATGTAATGTATTCATAACAATAAGAGAACAATGAAGATTTATAAAAACATTTCAAATCTCCTCTGGAATAGAACTGACATTAGCCTTCATTTACTACAACATATTTACAGATTTTGCAGCAGGCTGTTTCTGGGGGACTTTGTATCTTGTTCCCTTTGCCCCTTGGCAGATTCTTGCTTGCATTTTCTGCATTCCCCATATGCAGAACACAATGAATACCCAGGGGCAACAAATGCTGTTGCACACACACCAGATTTTTTCATTTGATAAAAGAAATCCCTAACATGAATATCTTTCAGACGGCATACTCAACCAATGTTTAGTCCTGTTATATTGAAATGTTTGCTCCCTGTCCAAGAGTTGTTCTCAACTGGGTTGGAGCAGATGTTGCCTCAGCAATATTGTGTGTGAGCTGTTCATGTGTGTGAGTATGTTCATGTGGGAGGTTGGGGGTGGGGGTGGGGGGTGGTAAGAGAGAACTGGGGGCAGTTGAGGGAGGAGGGGAAAGGGGGAGGGAGTTGGGTTAGGTTGGAAAGTGGGAGAATGGGGGCAGGGGTAGGATGGAGTAATGTGGAGTTAAGAATTAGATGAATGTTAGAACTAATTAAATGTTATAATAGATATTTTTTGTTTAGTCTACCTCAAGCATATAAATCTATGCCTCAAGTTCCTGAATCTATTAGGGAACAGGCATTTACAAGAGTAAATATTCACAAATACACATGCCATAATCATCATTTTACTCTCCCCTTTCATTTCAAGCCGTATTTTTTTTTCTGTCTGGATTAAAAAAACAACAACAAACAAACAAACAAAAACACAAAACAACAATAATCAAACACTAACAAATTAAATATAAAGCTAAATATCTTGTTTCCTGAAACCCTAAATGCCAATATTTTAATTCTGTTTCTGAGCAAGAAAGATATGGCTATCATAGCAAATGCCCCTGGAAAAAAAATAGGCTATTCTCAATTAAAACCCTGTCCCACAGTAGCAGTTTTGTCACCAACTCAATCAAACATTTAAATTCATTCAAAGATATGCACAATGCAAGCCAGTTTATGAATTTCAGATTTCAAATGGCACCATTCCATCTGATTAGAATCAAGACAGTGGACCAGTTTCAGCTGTGGACACCATTTCGTACTTTGGGCTGAACATTCAGACTCTGTTTCCTTTTTCTTAACAAGTCCTTGGCACAGCCCTCCCTTTAAAAAGTTATGTTTCATTTCTTTTCTATCAACAAGACCTTGGTACAGTGCTTCCTTCAAAAATGCATGCTTTGTTTCTTCTGTATCAACATGACTTTGGTGCAGTCCTTCATTTTGTTTTATACCTGCCTTTCTTTTATACTGATGCTGCATTTATTTTTAAGGAAATGCTGCTTTTGTTTTGTATTAATTAGACCTTAGTACAGTCCTTCATTTAACTCTTTTGCTTTGTTTCAGCAAGACCTTGGTAAGATCTTAGAGACATGCTCTGTTTCTTCGCTGTCAGCAAATCCTTGGAACAGTTCTTCATTTCAACATATACTCTCTTTCTTTGCTGTCAAGGCCCCTGGTTCGTCCTTCATTTAAATCACATGCTCTATTTCTACTCTGTCAATAAGTTCTTGATACTGTCCTTGACTCAAACACATGCACTGTTTCTTCTCTGTTCACAAATCCTTTGCATGGTCCTTGAAATACAATGCCTCAGTTCTTCGCTATCAACTCTTAGCTTCAGTTTTCTCAAGGATGTGCAAGTATATGAAAACTCATGCATATAAAGTACACCTTCAGTGCTGATCAATGCTAAAGCACACAGAGTGTAATGTATTATATCAAACACAGCAATGTTTAATAATGACCTTTTCTCTCCCATCTCTGTCTGGCATACACACACACACACACACACACACACACACACTCACACACACACACACACACACACACACACACACATGCTGCTCTTCATTTCCATCCAAATAAGAAAACAATGAAGACCATGTACTCCAGCTGATCAAAAAAGATGTCTGCTAATTTTGCAAGTTAAAGCTGCATACAACTGCTCAAAAAACAACAACATAAAAATGAAACCAACAACAGGCAGTAATCACTGTAAATCTGAACGACTCACACTCAAGAAAAAAAACATCATCCCTTACTTTTTGCGTAGACTAGAACGAGCGTTAATAGAAGGAAACGTCGACCCAGAATCCTTCATGTTCTCCAGCGATGGCATGCGGGTGCGAGGCAACGTTCTGACCTGCTGCCACTGCAACTGTCCTGCGAGTCCTTTGTCCTCCTGAGTCCTTGCCGCTGTCGAACCTCTTGCAGCAGAGCCTTCTCTGACCTCCCCTGCGTCTCTCAACAGCTGAGACTGCAGTCCGTCCGCCTCCACCTGCAGCCTGGTCCACTCCTCCTTGATGCGGCGGATGCTCTCCGACTCTCCCAGTGGCTCCTGGTTCGGGTCTGCCGACACACCGTCTCCAAGCTGTTCCATGCTGATGCGCTCATTCCCGACCTGAAACATAAGACATGATAGCAGTTACAGTGGGTTTTTGTTTCATCTTAAACTGCTTCCCAGCAATACTGAGTTATGTTAATAATGATAATAATACCAATAATGCTAACAGAATTCATGAATATCTTGCACTGGAACTCAATGTGTTGTCCTTCCAGCATGTCCAAAATAACCCACACATTCAGAAATACTACCTCACTCCTCACCCTTCCCCTGTCCCCACAGCAATGCATGGGTTTCCTTCTCTTACTCCCACACAACGCCCTCAACTTTCAACATCAATCAGAGGAATGCTAGTTGCAACACATTTGTCTTAAGCCTATTTTTTTAATTCAGGCATTGATGAGATGTTGCCCAGACTAGACAGCAGTGAGCTCAAGATGCATGGTGCCCAGAAACTAAAACTGCCTTTCCCAGTTTTTATCTGTTTTGCTCCTTGGAAGTCTAAAAAGCCGGTTGTTGGAAGAAAAAACTTAAGGGAAGAGTAAAATGTGCTGAGCAATGCAGACAAACATGTCAGAAGTGACCAGTCCAAACGGCAGAAAGTGAGAACTGCAATCTTGTTCTGGCACCTAAATCTCGATTGGACAGGGAGCCAGTGGAGTTCCTTTCACGACAGCATTATGTGTTCTCTTTTTTCCACTTTCAGTCTGAGTTCCGTGGCACTATTCTGAATTCTTTACAAACAGTTCAGTGGTTCTGCTGGAAGACTGTGGAAAAGAGAGTTGCAGCAATCTAGCCTGGACAGGTTTGGGGCAATGATGATGTGCATCAATGTTTTATGGGACAAAAATGATCAAGTGGATGCTGTATATGTCCAAGTTCAAGAAAAGATGAGTAGCAGA
This sequence comes from Conus betulinus, assembly GCA_016801955.1. Classification (NCBI taxonomy): domain Eukaryota; kingdom Metazoa; phylum Mollusca; class Gastropoda; order Neogastropoda; family Conidae; genus Conus; species Conus betulinus. The sequence continues at coordinate 797,943 of JADBJO010000129.1, read as the reverse complement.
CACTGCTAATGTAGTCTTGCATAATGGCTTTTACACTGGTCATCACTGACACCGATATGCCCTAATGATGGCTTTATATCTCATACTGGTTACTGGTGATGCAGATATGAGTTGTAACAACTTTTTTTTTTTTTTTACATCTCAATATGGTTACCAGTGACACTGATACAAGTTATAATGGCCTTAATTTCTCACATACATATTTTCAACAAGGTTGTGGTGAACAGAAAGAAGCCAAAGTTATTCATGTGTGTGATTTTCAGACTGAAACCCCTAGGTAAGTGAATGTTATAGCTCTGTGATCAATTTTTTTACTGTTTTTTTGGGTTTTTTTTTTTTTCAATGATTCTAAATCTATTTCTCAAGTATTGATTAGTTTTCAACATTTCATAAATCTTTAAAATGTCTTAGATTATTATAAAATAATTCGGACCATAAAAAAATGTGCATGAATGCGCATGCAGGCGCAAACACACTCACAGACTTGTCCATTGTCTGGTTTGGTGACACAACACTCCAGTGTTATTCAAGTACACACACACACACACACACACACACACACACACACACACACACACACACAAATAAATATACACACACACACACAAATCCCTCTCTCTCTCTTGTATATACATATACTTCTTCTTCTTCCTTTGAAGGTCCACAATCAACAATTTGATTTTTTTTTGACACTGTTTCTAGTTGGGGCTCGCCCGGCGAAGAAGAAAAAAAAATAAAATAAAAGAATCAGAGCAGCAGTTGCACCCTTGACCGGAAGGTGTCAAGAGTGGGGGCAGCCACAGTCTCTGCTGGTCACTCATTCCAGTCTCTGATTGTTCTGGCGAAGAATGAGTTCTGCCGGTACTGTGTGCAGCACTGGATGGCAGAGTACTTGAGGTGTTGTGGTAGCGGTTCAGTACGAAGCAAGCTGCCCTTCTCTGTATAGCTTCTATTCTCTCCACATTCCTCTGTATATGGGGGTCCCACACAGAGCTGGCATCTATCTATCTATCTATCTATCTATATGTATGTGTGTGTGTGTGTGTGTGTGTGTGTGTGTGTGTGTGTGTGTGTGTACACACACACACACACACACACACACACACACACACACAAATCCAACCTTATTAAGTGGTAACAAGCGCACTTTGCTTCTTCTTCGTTTATTTTCCCTTTTTTTTTTTCTTTAGCATTTTTTTTTTCATTTACGTGTGTTTGGGCACACGTGACAGTGACGATTCTACTCGGCGGGCTGTGAAACTGAGAAGAGATCTTGTGTTCCACTTTACAGTTTTGCTTATCTCCTGTTCCCTTTACCTCAGTTACAATGTAGACATAGGCATTTCTCCTGTCAAATTAATGCGCGTAACACGCCTTACATGAGGTCACTCCGACACCGCCGGCCTGTCACGCACACCAGACACACTCTGATGTATTCCAGATCACTCAGCCGCATCGAAAATCCTGTTCCTGACCACCAACAGCCGAACCACACACTCCCTCCGCATTCTTGAGACGGGAGACTGAACACTTATCATCATATTTCATTCATTTTTTCCTATGAAGTCAACCGGCAACCCCCCAAAAGCCGGATCTTTCGCTTTGAGGAATACAATCTTCAAGGCTAACCAAACGGTAAATCGATCTCCTTCCCTCCCTGAAGTGACCATAACCGCTTGATCGTTCTGTCACTTACATGAGGAAAAGCAACAGCAACCAACAAATTCAGCAACACAAAGTAAGATTGCGTGTGGCATCTGCCCTTTAAATAAAAGCACGTTTAAATGAACGACGATTCTGGAAATTATTCATGAACGCACAGGTGCAAACTGCTGATCGGGTACGGTACTCTCGTAAATAAAACAACGAAGGTTGAACGAGACACTGTGGTGGTCAGAAGCTAATCTAAAAACCTGTCAACCTACTTGGCATTCTGCTGCTGCTCCCCACGTTTTGCGTCGTAAGGCCGATTGCATGAAACTGTCGGCGGTTTGGATACATGAAACTGACGGTGTGAGCAAGTTGGTAGGTAATGTGGCAATCGACACTGTGCCTCCGGTGTGCGTGCGATACGGGTCGTTTCACCCACTGTGTAGCCTACACACTCAGTGTACACCTGCTGCACACACGCTGCTTTAAAAATTCAACAAGGATCGTGTGTACCGTGTGGGGTGCGCCAGTACTCCACTCTTATCAGTTGTGTCCAATGTAAATAAAAGACCACCACACGCACCGCGCTCGCTCGCAACGCTTTTGTCAGTGGGGGGAGATTGATGAGACTGACCCTTCTTTTCAGAGCGGGGGTATTTTGTCGTTGAAGTGTTCGGAAATCGTTCATTGCACAATGGAGGAGGGTGTAGCCCCAAACCTCCCGTGTCTCTGCTCGACCGACACACCGGCCATCATAAAATGTGACGTAGAGATCACTGATCGCTTGGGCCATGTAGGACTATCGTGACCGTAATGATCCGGGTGACTGGGTAGCCTATACAGTTTTTCTACGGTTGAGCTGAACTGCTGTTTTGTTCTGTCGAGGGGGAAGGGAGGTGGGGTGGGGAGAAGGGGGGGGGGGGTGGATAGGAGACACCTCACTCCTTCCTCACTCACCCTTCCCGCCTTGCTTTTCACACACACACACACACACATACACACACTGTGTACATTGCATACACAGGGGTGACACACTCACAAAATATGGAAATTGGTTGATGAAAATGCTGTCTGAAAGAGAGAACTTTCCCACAAGTCTTTTTTTTTCTCCACATCAAACATAATGGACTGAACAATACAACGTTAAAAGTATTCAACGCAATTTTACATCTTAGGCTGCTGTTGAAACAAATGAAAGGTTGGTTTGAAAAAAAAACACTTTTGCTCTTAGGCCAAAATGAAAGGTTGTCCACTTCTCTAACAGCTCAAACCACTGATGTTTGGCGGTACTGTAATTGTTCTTTTAAGTTTCAAACCATCCATCCCCCACCCCCTCTCTTCAATTCTGGACAGCAGTGCCCCAAACAGACCAATCTACATATGAATGAAGATGAAGATTTATTAAACATATTTGGTGACAAGATATGAAACAACGAAAGATACATGCAGTTTGAAACAAGCTGATTCAAGAAGTTTTATATAATCATGGCAGGAAAAAATCCTAGTGTAAATGCAACTTGAATTACGTATTGTTCTGATTATCTGTCTGTAGTCTTGGGAAACCTGGTGTGATTTCAAAGCTGAAAATTAAAATTCCAGGGCAGATTTTACTGGCTCCAACAGGTAAAACAAATTGCTCTCTTCTGACTTACCTACTGTACGTAAAGCAATTCAACATTTATAATAGCCTGAGATTACAGTTACTGTAAGTCTAACACTCTCCTCCCCCCTACCGTCTGTACCAAGCACTTGTCTGTACACACACACACACACACACACACACACACACACACACACATATATATATATATATATGTATATATATATGTATCAATATCTAGAAATAGTTAGCCAAGTCAGCTGAGTAGAGAGTGGTGGAAGGAAAAGACTCCAAAATTCCTTCCCACTCTCGTCCCTTTCCTGATCTCACCTTCACCATCCATTTGTTGAATGTTTCTGGTGGTGTGGTTTGGCATCCAGCCCCAAAGAAAGCATCCTGTATCCAAAGCCTCTCTAAATGAATTTTTACTGTGGAAATATTTAAGTACTTTAAAAGTAATCAAGCAACAAACGCAGGATACCAGCTTCTACATGCTTAAAACACTTCTACTAAATTGTTTTCTTTGTAAGCTGAGGAGGGAGAGGATGTGGGGGCGGGGGAGGGGTAGAAGCTGTTCAGTGGTGGTGGTGAGATTGAGGGAGGGGTAGGGGTGGGGGTAAGAAGGAGGGTGGGGAGAGGGAGAAGAGGGTTTGGGTAGAGGCAGGCTGGGAAACAAACAGGGGAAGGTGTTTCACATTCAGGATTTGAAACCTTCCACAGTGAAAATTGTCTCAGGTGGAAATGGAAAATTTTAAATCTCTAATAATGTTAAGTAAAGATCCCCCCCTCCCCTGCCCCCCCCCCCCCCCCCCCCCCCCCCATTTTTTTTTTTCTCCTGCGATTGGTCTTACGCAGGAAGGAGGTACATCAGCTGGTAGGACTGGCAGTTAGGCAGGCTTGGAGCTGGCCTGAAAAAATTGCTATGGCAACCTCTGTGGTAGCACTTAATTGTTTGTTGCTATTAATACCAGCCTTATGCACAACATCCCTGGTCTCCCAGTGGAAAGCAGGACATTTCTTCCATGCATAATATATGAGAGAGCCAGTTTATCACTCAGAAGGCAGCAAATTGCTGTACCAGTTCCATTTGCTTTAAGTCCTTGGATGTATAGGCTGGGGTACTATACTAGTAAGGCATATTCCAGTACCAATCATATCTCTGGATAAGGATTTTCTTTGATGTTAACAGAGCTTACTGTAGTGGAAGAATCTATGGGGCATGCTGCTGATGTTGGAATTGATGGTTCCCAGCTAAGTAACTGTAGAGATGGTATAATCTCATTCAGTGAATTTCTTTGTGTGTGTGTGTGTGTGTGTGTGTGTGTGTGTGTGTGTGTGTGTGTGTGTCACACGCGCGCGCGCGTGTCGCGAAATGATCAGTCCAACAGTTTTCTGGTTGGAAAGGTATTTCTCGATAAGCTACCAGTTTATCTTCAAAACGAAGAGACAGAGGGTGAAAAATGAGGCATAATTTAGAAATTCTGTCCTGTAATCTGTTTGTCTGTGTACTTGATGCTTTGTCCTGTAATCAATTTGTCTGTCCTTGGTGGTAAGTAACCCCTCTTCTTTCTAAATTTCCCAAACTATTGATTGGTTGAGATATTACAGGAGTATCTCTTTATCTTTCGCGGTAGTTGATTAGCTTTTGGAAGAATGTGTCAGCAGCACAGAGTCACATTGCCGAGAACAGAATTGTGTTTCATAAGGTGAGCCAGCAAAGAATCACACTTTCCTTGAGTTTTAGACTTTCATACATACCACATCCTGGCAGCAAGTGGCGGTCTTCGAAAGAGGCGAAGGGTTTTCTCGCATGTGACAGGAAATGGCTTTGATGTCCTGTAACCATGTGACAGGAAATGGCCGACAGTTGTGATGCCCTGTAACCATGTGACAGGAAATGGCCGACAGTTGTGATGTCCTGTAACCATGTGACAGGAAATGGCCGACAGTTGTGATATCCTGTAACTGATGCATGGAAAGAAGAATCATTCTCTGACTGTAATCAGAACACTGACCCTTCAACAAGAAGAGCTTGAAGTAGCCACCTGTTCGTTTGATTTGGTCTTGAACCCATTTACTTACTCTCTGACTTCTCTCATCTCTCACTGTGTACATAAGCTAGCCACTTGCCAGTTCTTGCATCTATAACACTCATCTCAGCTGTTTCGGGAGGTCATTTATGTAGGGAAAGAATCATGCAGAGGCCACTATGATCCTTGGGCGACTCTGGATACTACTGAGACCATGAACTCCACTTGTCCACACACAGTGTTAATGACATTTTAGTATTTTAGCCTGTTGTGCTAGGCACATATACATCATGCATTTATACATTTATTTCATATGGATTCAAGTCACCTAACATGTCTCTTATGACACTGTTCGGATTGTACCTTGTGCTTAGCTAATACACCAGTATTACATTGCAACACAAAGGGGCTGTATGTATATTCATACTGAGCCCCGAAAGAGAAGATAATCTATTGCTGGAAAGAAGCTCGCCGAAAATTTCAGCTGGGTCAGTAGATTATCTTCTCTTGCAGCCTAAATAACGCTCAATCGAATTAGTTCTGCACACGAAATGGAAAAATCGGAGTGGTTTTGGTGCCACTCACTGAATCGGGAAATAAGAAAGATGAAATGTTCAAGTAGCCAGTCCATACCACATCCACCTTGTACCATGATTCCTTTTTCCCCCACGCCATGTAGTTCGCCAGTTGTACTGATGTAGCAGGCACAGGCTGATGATCTGATCAGTCTTTTGCGCTGATGTACGACTGACACTAAGACACATTCAGTTCACTAATAAATTCATATTATTCCTGGCAGCTGACGTCGCCATCACAATAAAAATGAGAGACTGAGAATAACCCGTGCAAGTACGATCGATACTGGGTGTGATCACGTCTTGGCGAAGCAGACGATCGTTTGTGGTTTGGTTACGTTATATAGATGTCAGCTGTGCACTTAAAGGTTGATCGTAACATCCTCACAGCAGATGCGATTAGGGCCAAGTTCTTCGCTGCAGAATGCTGCAGTACGTTGAGTCGGTTGTCTAGCGGACTTTGTCAGCTGGAGTCTGTATATGCGGTGGAGAGGAGGTACCCAGTGTGGCCGGTCTCCCCAGGTATAAACCTGGGTCAAGTTGTTCGTTGGTAATCAATATGTTTCTTCTTTCGTGGTCAGTCGTGGTGATGATGGTGTTTGTCTTCCTTGTTGCGCTCCTCCCAAGGCCGTCGTCAGGGCTACGGGGCGCCCGTCTTCTCGCTGCGTGGCGACGGTCCTGTGCCGCGTGAGGCGGACCTGGGAAACGTGTACGTGTACGCCACGCCGCTGCGCGTAGATAATGTCCACTCTGCGCCCATGAGCAAGGCTGGAAAGCTCTCTATGTCTGCTCATACTACCGCAACAAGACTGCGGATAAAGATAGCTTGATGGAGTTCAAGGAGTCACTCAACAGAGCAGAGTCTATGACAAATGCCCACATCTTGATTGGAGGAGATGTGAACCTACCAGGATGGGACTGGCAGCAGATGGTGCTGAAACCGGGAACACACTATGTCGAGCTGCACAACATGTTTGCAGACCTTCTCCAAGATCATGGATTGGAACAGATTGTGACTGGGCCCACCAGACTGGGAAACACTTTAGACCTGATCTGCACAAACAGCCCGCACCTCATTCCACGCGTGGAAACCATGCCTGGTCTTTCAGACCACGACATGGTATACTGCGAAGTAGCTGTTAGTGCCCCCAAGCCCAAGCAAGTACAACGACTCATCCCACTCTATAACAAGGCAGACTGGGACAGTATCAGGACTGTTCTGCGGAACCACCAACAAGAAATTGAAGGGGAAACAGAGAGCCTCTCGACTGAAACACTGTGGTCAAAGTTTAAGGACACTCTGATCAAAGCAGTGAAGAAATTCATCCCACACAAAGTCATCACGGAGGAGGAAAAGCCAGCAAGCCCTGGATTACCCCGGATTTGAAAAAGTTGATCAATCAAAGGGACCGGGCCTACCGGCTGATGAAGAAACTTGGATGCGATGACATGCTGGCCAAGTTCCATCAGTTACGGCGAGACTTCCAGCGCAAAATTAGACGCGCGTATTGGAAATATATTAACCAAACACTGACTGAGGACGAGGAGGGAAGACAGCGCCGCAAACGCTTCTGGACGTTGATCAAACACCAGCGCACAGCGAAAGTCGGAGTGGCCCCCCTTAAAGTCAATGGCCGCCTGGTAGTGGATGCCAAACAGAAAGCAAAGGCTCTCAATGCACAATTCCACTCCGTCTTTGGTGAGGGAAAAACATTCACAGAGACGGAATTTCAGCAGAAATGTAGGATGTCAGCGGGCAGTTACACCGAACTCAGGGATATTACCATAGCCTCTGACGGAGTTGAGAAGCTCCTGCAAAACCAGAACCCGCATAAGGCAAGCGGACCGGATGGCATCAGCCCCCGCATCTTGAGGGAGTTGGCAGAGGAAGTGGCCCCGATACTTACGACCATCTACAATTCATCCATATCGACAGACGAAGTACCATCAGACTGGAAAGACGCTCTTGTGACACCGATTTTCAAGAAAGGAGAGCACTATGATCCAGCCAACTATAGACCAGTCTCATTAACAAGTGTGCCCTGTAAGATCTTGGAGCACATTGTAGTCAGCACTCTCATGGACCACCTCGAGCAGAATGACATATTATGTCCACAACAACACGGCTATCGCAAGGAAAGATCCTGCGAGACACAACTGCTGGAGCTGACCGAGGAACAGTCCGACAACACCAAGAGAGAGGGAAGCAGACAGACATTATAGTGCTGGACTTTGCGAAGGCTTTCGACAAGGTGAACCACAGCCTTCTGACCCATAAACTTCACCATTTTGGAGTGTCGCAGACAGGCAAAGTCAATAGATGGATAAAAAAAACTTCCTCTCCGGCCGACGTCAAGCGGTGGTAGTCGAGGGCAGCACATAAGAGTTCTGCAGCGTACGTTCAGGAGTTCCACAGGGCTCGGTCCTCGGACCATCATTGTTCTTAGTATACATCAACGACCTCCCAGAGCAACTCACTGCTGCGCGGACCAGACTCTTCGCCGACGACACCGCCGTGTACAGGGTCAGGACATCAGACCACGATACCAACCGACTGCAAGAAGATCTGCATCGGCTAGAGCTTTGGGAGAGAAGCTGGGAGATGTCATTCCATCAGGCAGGCAAGTGTACCACCCTCCCAGTGACCCATAAGAGACAGCCCTTCACCAGCACGTACCAACTGCACGGATAGACACTCCAGACAGTGACGTCGGCCACATACCTCGGGGTGACCATTCAAAACAATCTGTCATGGGACAAGCACATTGACATCATTTGTGCCAAAGCCAGTAAGACCCTAGGCTTCTTGCGGCGCAACTAGAGGATCAGCGCCATCAACCTGAAAGAGACAGCATACAAAAGCTATGTCCGCCCCATTTTAGAGTACGCCTGCACAGTTTGGGACCCCTCCTCTGACACACGTGTAAGAAAAAGCTGGAAGCGGTTCAGCGACGAGCAGCCCGCTTTGTGGTTAATAGATACCACAACAGATCGAGTGTCACCGCCATGCTTGACCGACTCAAGTGGCCTTCACTCCAGCAGCGTCGAAGATCCAGCAGACTGGCCATGCTGTATAAATACTAAATGACCAAGTCCACTTCGACAAAACCAAGATTCAACCTGCAACCAGCCGCCGTGGCGAAGTGGGGAGGTCGTGGGTTCAATCCCATCAGAAGTCATGTGGGGTTTTTTCTGCCCCGACCGGCTCCTACCCAGAGTTGAGTTGAGTTTGCTGCGGGCTCAGCTGGGAAGACTGGGACCACACAGTCGAGTTTCATCCACTTAATGGATGCGTTTCTGAGAGTGTTGCTCAAATTTCCTGACCAACACTGCAGTGCCTGTATCTCTCGGGCCTGGTTGACGCCGGGATATATTATGAAAGGAAGCGTAGAGTACAGCCCTGTCATGTAGTCTCAGACCGAAATGGAAATCCGTAGCATCATCATCTTAATCATCCTCATTCTCATCGATCAGCATTAAAAAAAAAAAAAAATCTCAAATTCTGTGGCCCTTCATGCCCTGCTCTCATGGTGACCTCAATTTCGATGTCCTCTCCACGTCTGTGGCCTTGGTTTGGTTCCGTCGGGGTCACCGGTATCGGCGAGTCCATGGGGGCTGTCGTTGGACGGACTTGGTGGCGCCCTCCAGAGGGGGAGAGCTCACTCGCGCCGGCTCCGCGACTAAGCAATTATTGTCGTCAGTAGGGGGCTTAGTAGGTGGTGTCCCTGCGTATGTTAGATCAGAACAGGCGCCACTGAACACCACTGAAGTGACTCGGCGGCAGTGCAGTGTCTCCTCCGGTGGGTTGCCTCTTAACGACTCGACATTGACTGTTCCCTGTGGATTGCCGGTGCCGGGGCTGCGGCGAGGCCGACGGGCTGTGGCTGTGGACGGGGTGTCGGACCGGACGAGGTGGTTGGAGCCACCACTCTTGACACTTTTGTGTCAAGAGTTCACTGATTCCCCCTCGCCCCCTCCCCCATTGGACCGCCCCCCCCCCCCCCCCCCCCCCCCCCCCCCACCCTCCAATCATCCCTCCCGCTGCGCAGACCCAGGTTTAAGTATGCCAAAACAATCAACTTGATGATTGTGGGCATTACGTCAAGAAGAAGAAGAAAGTTCCCCGCCTCCTACCTCCCCCGCCCCCAACCTAAAGGATGTTGGTTTTCAGAACGGAGAGGCTGAGGGCGGGCGGAAAATGACTGACTAAAGGGAGGGTCCTATGGCTGGTCGTGCAGGCCACTATGAAGTCGCAGAATGGCGGCCGCTCGTCGCCGAACTGCCACACAGCCTCGAGAGCCTTCCCCTTGCGACACAGGCAAGACCCGTCGTCACCGCTGATGCAGGAAGGTGGCCTGCACCGCCCCACGCCTGCCTGTCACCTAGGTGCCTCCCAACAAGATCTGTCAAACGACGACGACGACGACGTCAGCTGTGCACTATATTGCCGTGTCTTTATATATTCACTGACCGTTACATAGACGTGGACGAACTTGCCGTAAGTGTGTGGGCACGTACGCAGGCTGTCCTCATAATATTATGTGTATGTGTGCGGATGACGCAGGCGTGTTTGTGTGAGTGTATGTATGAAACCATAACTATGTTCTATGCAGTATGTACAGACATAAACAAAAATAATGTTATTAACATGAAATACTTGGTCTTATAAGTTTCAGGCGCCATTTATGCACTCAAGACAAGCTTTCACGTTAATATTGGCCTACACATGTGCATCTTATCAACAAATCCGTAGGCCTACTTCTATCCATGCGTGTAACAGCCTTTTCCGATGTGGATTCATATATGTCTTTTCATCATTAACTTCTCTCTCTCTCTCTCTCTCTCTCTCTCTCTCTCTCTCTCTCTCTCTCTCTCTCTCTCTCTCTCTCTCTCTCTGGATTCATATATGTCTTTTCATCATTAACTTCTCTCTCTCTCTCTCTCTCTCTCTCTCTCTCTCTCTCTCTCTCTCTCTCTCTCTCTCTCTTCTCTCTCTCTCTCCTCTCTCTCTCTCTCTCTCTCTCTCTCTCTCTCTCTCTCTCTCTCTCTGTGTCTCTTATCCAAGCTTATTTTGTTTATGTCATCTGCAAATGAAAACACTGTAAAGCAGTTCGCAGTACTTTCATTCAAAGTTTTCAAACGGCGAAGCACATGTGCATTGTAATCATTATTATTAATTTGATAATGCGACTTTGTTATGTTTCATGTATATCCTCCTTCTGAGGGGCCAAAGCCTGTATGAATGATAAAACATCTGAATCTGAATTTGAATCTCACTCTGTGTGTGTGTGTGTGTGTGTGTGTGTGTGTGTGTGTGTGTGTGTGTGTGTGTGTGTGTGTGTGTGTGTGTGTGTGTGTGTCAATGTTACCAGATAAATCCATTCTGAGAAAACTTAATAAAAGGAGTCTCATGGTGACAGCTGTATGCACGAAGAATTCTCAGCGTAATTACAGTGCCTTTGACATGAGTTTGTGTATTCTTTTGTGGTTCGGTGCCCTGTCGTGTTGAAGGACTGAGTGATATTTCTGAATTAGAAATATCTATTTATTTTTCTTGCACACACACACACACACACACACACACACACACACACACACACACACACACACACACACACACACTTCCTCTCTCTCTTCTCTGTCTCTCTCTGTCTGTCTGTCACACACACACACACACACACACACACACACACACACACACACACACACACACACACACACTAAGTGAGAAACAACCCTTTGTTTTTCAATCTGCCTCTTAAAAACAAAACAAAAAAAAAAACAGCCCTTTCCAGAGGAGAGGAGTAGTGTGAAGGTGGGGTGTGCAAAAAAGGTAAGTGGCTTATATAATCAAACCATCACCGGCATTTTTCACTGCCCAGCATTTCAATCAGCGACGAAAGGTCAAGGCTGCTACCTGCCCAGTCCACTGACCGCCTGACCGATTGCGGTCTAATCAGCAAGACATCAAATAATGAGATTTCCATTTCCGCATCCAACATCGTGCCCGAGGGTGAATCAAGAAGCGCAGGGACACCCCTACCACAAAGTGAATCAGTGGACCATGTTGAGGACTATGTATACGGCGGCTATCTACATAAAGATGTTCCCCAGGAACTAACGAGATGACAGCCCTGCCGTGACCCCTCGTGGAAGACAGGGCTATAAACAACATGATTCGAACTGTGTTCCTCTTTAATCACTGGCTCTTATGACAGCATTTGTCTTGTTTCTATTGAAGATGAAGTAAAATGAAAAAAAAAAAAACAACAAAACAAAAAACACCGTAAATGAAGTAAACAAGTAAACAGAGAATGTTGAGAAAGCAAAGCAAGATTGTTTTTCTTACCTGTCTGTATTTCACGCATTAGTATATTTTGTCTTTATTCGAAATTATTATTACTATCATCATTAATTCGTAAACAACGCCTACCCTTAGCTAGAGACCAAACTCTAACAATTCACATTCTCTTTCACACAACAGGTTGCCTACCTGAGGAGAGCCGACTGAAGTGCTGCCTTTCCGCGCTACATTCAATCGTTTCCTGTCTCATTCAGTCACTCAGTCTAAAAGACCCGCTGCTGGTCAATCTGGAAAACAAAAACCACTAAACCCCTTCCCGCTCCAAGCCTCGACACCTTGAATGCAGTGCCACAAAGACAAGACGGTACGAAAATTAATGTTGTTGAAATAATGAGACTGACAAAACTATCTCCATCTTCCAGTGGGCCAGACCATCGTAGGCACGTCTAACACTGAACGTGAAGACGCGAATTAAAAACAACAACAACAACAACAACAAATCAAGCAAGATCAGCTCGCTGCTTTGGAGACAGGTGGTGACGACACGGAGGTGGATTCAACGATCTGCTGTTGTCTTCTTCTCACCTTTAAATGGACACATTAGTAAATTATTGAATGTCCAGCGTTGGCATTCACATTCTGATAAGCTCTAAATCCTTTTTGTAGCTCTCCAAGAAACCCAAGTATATAACCAGAAGACCTTTACTATCTCAGGTTTTAATGGATTGTTTAATTCAACCAGCGCAAACCACAGAACTTTGAGTAGTGATGGGATTCTCCTTACTCATTCACAAGTCTGTTGTTCAGTCCTCTCAGTCTTAATACTTGAACAATCTTTTTTTGACCCGGAGAAAGCTTAGGACGATATTTGGAAACCGGATACTCTCACAGATCTTTATTATCTGGTTTTCTGGTCCGCTTCTACAATTTTTCCAAAACTTCTCGGTGGATCCACTTTTCAAGTTCATGTAAAAGTTTTTTTTTGTTTCTCTCTCTTTTTTTTTTTTTTTTCAATTCTATTAAAAGTCCAGTCTTTTCAAAGACTAATTATGGATGGTTCCGAGTCTGAGGAAGCAGCTGCTTGTGCTGTTTACTACTCCACTGCCACTGGTCAGGAATGTTCAAAGCATCTTCCATCCGACAGCTCCACGTTTACACTCTTGATTTTACAGTCACGACACTCAAGATGATCTATAAGTCAAGATATAAGAACTTTGGCGTTCAGTCGTTGACAATGAGAGCCCTGATATGGCCCCATGCGGTCGCTGGACCATAAATAACATGACATGACCGCTCAATATACAACGCTGAAATCGCAGCCCTGGTCCTGGTTGTCGTCATTATCTATCGGTTCAAAGATAAGGACTTCCTCATTCTCACTGACTCCCTTTCTGCTCTAGAGGCCATAGCTGGCGTCATTCTTAACTACCCTAAACTCCCGAACTTAAAAATAAATAAATCTTAAATAAATGTCAGCGAACCGCCCAGAGAAACGTGGACAAACGAGTCACAAGACAACACACAACGCGTTTCGACCTCTTAGGTCTTCCTCAGGTGAAATAAAGACGGACAAAATAACGAAAATGCACTTAGCTTTGATCGCTTCAGATTGCTTCTGAGTTCAGCGCAAGGAAGGCGTTGAATGAGCCGTCTTTATTTCACCTGAGGAAGACCTAAGAGGTCGAAATGCGTTGTGTGTTATCTTGTGACTCGTTTGTCCACGTTTCTCTGGGGCGGTTCGCTGACATTTATTTAAGATTTGTTTAGATTTCCGCCTGCAGTCGTTTCACTTTGCAATTAAAAATAAATGTTTGTTTGTTTTACATCTCTCTGGAATCTGATTGGTCCAACGTTGTTCTTGCCAAGGTTCCTGGTCATGCTGGCATTCGAGGCAGAGACAGCAGCTCATCATCTGGTGCATTACATGCGGCATGCCACTCATTATGAAGATGTTCTTACAAAGAGTTGGGGCCTGTATGGTGTCAGAAATAAGCACTTTACGGTTGACACCATGAAACCCTTGTTTAGAGATGTCCCACTTGATATGATTTTTGAGCTTCTAATGAATATTTTAATCTGATCTAAGATTTTACGGAAAAAAAAAACTTTCAACAGAATTCTGCTACGTTTTAAGAAAATCTGTTTTACTACTCGTGTGTGTGTGTGTGTGTGTGTGTGTGTGTGTGTGTGTGTGTGTGTGTGTGTGTGTGTGTAATATACTTTCGAAGATTTAAAAAGAAAGACACAAGTGTATTGATTTTGTAACCAATGTTTCGGCATATTGCCTTCGTCAGGGTAATATGTATATAAAGCAAAGAATAATCGCATCACATCAATTTCTTCCCAATATTTCCACCGTTTAAGGTCTTCCTCGATGACGACATTGCACATCGCAATTTCACTCAATACTTTCTAAAAACACAGTATAACTGGAAACGTGCTATAGTTTGTCCGTTAGATCTCCTCGGATCTTGGAATCAACTTTGGACATCGGGAGGCATGTGATGGATCCAGTGAAGGATGCACAAAAGGACGTCTGTTTAAAATAAAGGTAAAGTATCAGCGGGAACCCAACAAGAAGGAGTAGGCCTAAAAGGTCACGTGCTTGGATCGTTGCAGACGATGCGCATATGCTCTTTACGTCACTAGTTAAAGAAAAAAAAAGTCAAGTTCAAGTCAAGTCAAGTCAAAAACACTGTATTATCTCCAAAGAGAAATTAAGAGTAGCCATAAAAAACATGTTTATGCATTTTAGCAAATCATAAATCACGAATCACACACACACACACACACACACACACACACACACACACACACACACACACACACACACACACGTGCGCGTGTGTGCGCCACTGCGTATACATACACTACTCTTGATACCCCTACCCACCGCGCACCGAGCAATGAGATATAATTATATTAAAACCCCAACACGTAAGTGCATGCCTTTACAAGAAGTATCCAGATGACCAAATGAAGGTCGAGAAGGAAGGGGGGGAGGGGGGGGGGGGGGGGGGGGGGGGGGGGGGGGGGGGGGGGGCGAGATGAATAAAGATCATCATGACAACATCAATAGCAACACTGACAGCAAATGAGAGAGAGAGAGAGAGAGAGAGAGAGAGAGAGAGGGGGGGGGGGGGGGGGGGGGAAGAAACAAAATGGTAGTACGAAAGGAAGTTGTTAATTTGAAGCAAAAATAATACACAATCCGAATGAAATAGTCTGTAGTGGATATTCTCATACATCTAGATGTTCTATAACATTCATCTACATACACCTGAATTATATAATTCTTTTGTTTTAGTCATGTGGGCCCATTTTTATTGTCCTGTCCCTGTTGTTCCCCTTGCAGAGAGCACACACACTGGAGTGACCCGGCCTTTTACGGGGTTCGGGGTTGAGTTCGGAGAGAATGACTTTGGGGCTGTGTTCAGAAAGAGTGACTTGCAGGGCTGTGTTCAGGGAGAGTGGCTTTCGAGGTTGTGTTCAAGAAGAGAGACTCTGGGGCTGTGTTCAGGAAGGGTGACTATCGGGGGTCTGTTCAGGGAGAGTGACTTTCAGGGCTATGTTCAGGGAGAGTGACGCTGGAGCTGTGTCCTAGGAGTGTGACACTGGGGCTGTGTTCAGGGAGAGTGACCCTGGAGCTGTGTTCAGGGAGAGTGACTCTGGGCTGTGTTCAGGGAGACTGGCTTTTGGGGACTGGGTTCAGGAGTGTGACACTGGAGCTGTGTTCAGGGAGAGTGACACTTGGGCTGTGTTCAGGGAGAGTGACTCTGGGCTGTGTTCAGGACGAGTGACTTTCGGGGTCGTGTTCAGGAAGAGTGACTCTGGGGCTGTGTTCAGGGAGAGTGACGCGAGGCTGTGCTCAGGAAGAGAGACTCTGGGAGTGTGTTCAGGGAGGGTGACTATTGGGCTGTGTTCAAGAAGAGAGACTCTGGGGCTGTGTTCAGGGAGAGTAACTTTAAGGGCTGTGTTTTGGAAGAGTACTCCGGGGCTGTGTTCATGAAGAGTAACTTTTGGATTGTGTTCAGGAAGAGTAACTCTGGGGCTGTGATCAGGGAGAATGACTTCAGGGCTGTGTTCAGGGAGAGCGACTCTGGGGCTGTGTTCGGAAAGTAAAACTTTGGCAAAGTGTTCAGGGAGAGTGGCTCTGGGGCTGTGTTCAGGGAGATGAGTTTCGGGGTCTGTGTTCAGGGAAAGTGACTCAGGGGCTGTGTTCAGGAAGAGACTCTTGGGCTGTGTTCAGGGAGAGTAACTTTCGGGGCTGTGTTCAGGGAGAGTGACTTCTGGGGTTGTGTTCAGGGAGAGTGATTTTCGGGGGCTGTGTTCTCTGGGGCTGTGTTCAGTAAGAGTGACTTTGGGGCTGTGTTCAGAGAGTGTAACTGTCGGGACTTTGTTCAGGGAGAGTGACTGTGGGGCTGTGTTCAGGAAGAGCGAGTCTGGAGTTGTGTTCAGGAAGAGTGACTTTTGGAGCTGTGATCAGGGAGAGTGAGTCTGGGGCTGTTTTCACACGAGAGTGACTTTCGGGGCTGTGTTCAGGGAGAGTGACTTTCGTTGCTGTGTTCTGTGGGGCTGTGTTCAGGAAGAGTGACTCTGGCACTGTGTTCAGGGAGAGTGATACTGGGGCTGTGGTCAAGGAGAGTGGCTTTTGGGGCTGTGTTCAGTGAGAGTGACTTTCGGGTCCACATTACATTACTTTACCTCGTCAAACCAACTCCAACAAATCCGGGCTTTCCCGTTCTCGATAAACAAATACTGCACCTTTTTACTTCCAATACTGGGTTAAACATCTTACGTAATACCGCAATGAACTAAGCACGCGTAGTGACAACAGAGTTAGGTTTATTCACAACTACAGTGTACATACGCTTTCTATGATCATAACTACTTACATAACTCTTTTTTAACTACGCATCCGGCAAGATCTCAGCCGCAGGGATTGGGTATGAATTTCTGAGTTTGTACAAGAGCTGTTTATTTTATTTTATTTTATTTTTTATTTGATCTGAGATTTTCTTGGAAAATAGATCAGTTGTGAAGCGTTTTAAACATGGTTCAAAGCTTTTGAGGTCATTGTTGACCACAATCTTAACTCCCTCGTCTCTTATATATATATATATATATACACATGTGTATATATATATATATATATATTTTTTTTTTTTTTTTTTTTTTTTTTTTTTCAAATGGTACACCTCTATTAAATCTTATTTTTACAACGTGCTTTTCTCTCTCTCTCTCTCTCTCTCTCTCTCTCTCTCTCTCTCTCTCTCTCTCTTTTAAACTTGGGTTCCCTGCCTTATCGGCGATGAAATGGCTGATCAACTCGCCAGAAATGACACACAGAAACAATTTTGTGGATTCTCTATCCCTCACACCGGTCCCGAAATGCAAAGTTGAGACTTACGTCAGACCTCTGGCAAGAGAGGTGAAAAGACGCAGATGGACATCGAACCCTTCGAAGTTAATAGTCACCATCCTATACTACCATATAAAAGGTGAAAAAGCTCCGTGGGGTATTGCATGTTATGTACGACTCACTGTAAAACATATTCTTTTATATATTTTTGGGACTTACATGTCAAACAAAGACCCTTAACAGCAGAGTTCACGAAAACCTTGTTCAAAGATGTTCCACCAGATGTAATGTTTTAGTTCTTGAAAGAGATAAATAAACTCTTCTGAGATTTTACGGATGAAAGATTTTCAAGCAATTTTTCCATGCTTAAAAAGCTGGTATTAGATCTGTTTAAGGAACTGACTTTGATGCGGTGACAGCTCTGATATCCCTCGGTGGTTGGATGATCAGCAAACACACACATGGACCGACACCGAATTGGCCAGACCACAACGTAGTATGAGTTTAGACAGGCTAAGGATAAGGAACACAGCGATTGAAGGACAGCTTTCGAATAACATTCATAAATAAATATTTTCAATTTTAACATTCATAAGTAAACATGTTCTGTTTTATCTAAGGTGTGAGGATGTTTTGATTTCTTTTTTTTTTTTTTTTCAACATCTGTGCATGGAATTGGCTTTGTCAAGATGGCCGCCTTGATATGGCTCGTCGTCGTAGTCGGCTGGGCTACAAACAGCATGAATAGATCCAGTTTATGGGTGTTTTGGGTATGTTTGGAAAAAAAAAAAAGGCTTAGTCAGTTTACGTTCTTTTTCTTTGTTATTAATACTTAAACACACATTGAATCGATTCTGACAATGCAACATCTCTAACATGGACCCCTGGCCGTCGGCTGGGCTATAAACGACATGACTGACCTCTTCTGCCGGTATCCACCACCTATTCATTCCTGGACAGATGAGCATCACGTTGCGAAGAAGGCAAGGCAACAGCGGTTGTGTGTGTGTGTGTGTGTGTGTGTGTGTGTGCGTGTGTGTGTGTGTGTGTGTGTGTGTGTGTGTGTGTGTGTGTGTGTGCGCGTGTGCGTGTGTTCCTGGCGGCGTGCAAAAAACTTGGTATTGGCAAGATTCTGCGAGATGTTCCTTCCACAGCGAGGCGTCATGGCGGCCCAGTGGATCAGTGAAATCAACTTCCGCCAAGCCCCTGGTCTTCGTCTCTTCACACACACACACCCTTGGCCTGTCTCATCTCGCGCTACACACCTAGCTTCCCTCACGGTTAAGAAACACCGCACAAGCCCAGCGCCTTTTTTCTTTTTTTTTTTTTTCTTTTTTTTTTTTTTTTTTTTTTTTTGAGGGGGTGGGGGTGGTGGTGGGGGGGTGGGTCGGATCTCTCTGATTTCCATCTCACGTGTGTCGTGGAAGTGGAACAGTATGTGTCGCGGTCTCGCTTACCAGGTCATGCTTTGCACACTGCACGATTCCCAGACCTGTTGTAGTGGATCGTTTCTGCACACTGCCCTAGTGCGATCCAGACGATGACCTCTTGTCACACAGCACCGGGCACACACGAAATCGGCTCCTGCGTTGCTCGCTCATTATGACTGTACACACGGCCCTGATCACTTCACCCTTGACCTCGCACGTTGTCAACAACGCTGGTTTTGCAGTCCCTCATTTGTCCATGATGTGAATTCTGTGGTCTTGATGCGAACTGTGTGGTCTCCATGTGACCTGTGCCTGAATATGAACTCTGTCTTTATGTGATCTCTGTGGTCTTGATGTCAACTTTGTGGTCTTCGTGTGAATCTATGTGGTCTTGATGTGAACTCTGTCTTGATGTGAACTATGTAATCTTTACGTGAACTCTTGTCTTGATGTGAACTCTGTGGTCTTGATGTGAATTCTGTCTTGATGTGAACAATGTGGTCTTCGTGTGAACTATGTGGTCTTTATGTGAACTCTGTCTTGATGCGAACTCTGTCTTGATGTGAACTGTGTTGTCTTTGTGTGAACTATGTAGTCTTCATGTGAACTCTGTCCTCATGTGAACTCTGTGGTCTTGATGTGAACACTGTGATCTTGATGTGAACTATGTGAACTTGATGTGAACTATGTGGTCTTGATGTGAACTCTGTCTTGATGTGAATTCTGTGGTCTTGATGTGAACTGTGTGGTCTTGTTGTGAACTCTGTGATCTTCATGAGAACTCTTGTCTTGATGTGAACTCTGTGTTTGATGTGAACTCTGTGGTCTTGATGTGCACTTTGTGGTCGCCTGGGCGGTAAAACATGACTTGACTACTACCTCACCCATTAATCTCTGTCTGTCTGTCTGTCTGTCTGTCTCTCTCTCTCTCTCTCTCTCTCTCTCTCTCTCAGAGCAGCTTTTTGATCTACGCCACTGTATGGTTGGCGATTTGAAAGGACATTTTACCTCGCCACCTGAAGAAGTAAACGACTTTCAAACGTGACTGCGGTTTTTTTTCTTTTTCTTTTTTTTTTTTTTTTTTCTATATTTGCTTTTCATAGATGAACCATTCTTATTCATTTTGCTGTCAATGTATATAACATAAGAGGTAATCGGCAGCAGCGGTGGTTTCTCCTTCCTCGCTTGCTTCCATCTCTAATGCGACCCCTGTAGTTCGGCTTGGCAATAGACATCGTAACTTGACTTGGCTTTATGAATTTCACATAAAAAAATAGAGTCTGCTATGTTTTTTAAAAAATCCTTTTTTGTGGATAAAAGTTCCTTTTACTTAATTTTCTCCGGTATTTGAGGCATGTCGTTCTGCAAAATTTCGGCATCTTTATGACTTTCAGATTGAAAGTATAAATTACAAACATTTCACAGATATCCCCTTTGGTAACCCTAGACGTTTATCACTAATATGAATTGAAAACAACGAAGGGCCGAGTACTGCAACCTGAGGAATGCCTGGTAGAACTAGTGCCACTTTGAACAAAACTCCGTTGGTTTTTAAAGGCTCTTACCCTGTTACATATCTTGTCATTCCACTTAGTCCCTTGAGGCAGACACTTGAGAGTTGACTTCAACGCGGCGATAGCCCTGATGCGGCCCTTTGCAGTCGGCTGGGCTATAAGCAGCGTTATCTTATCTCACATGGAGACTCATCCTGCACGTTTACGTTAAAACTGCTCAGCAGGTGATTGTTTTCGATCCTCCCTGGATTTCGCCCTTCCCTTTAGCGAATGTTTTTTTTTTTTTTTTTTTTTTTTAAATCTGTGTTACCATTTATAAGAACGCAGTACACCTATGGAACGCTACTCGCTTCGAAAGGTGATATTACTATGTTCAGGATAGATAGCCGCCAGTTTCTCTTCCTGAAAACAGCGAGTTATTTCACCTAGATTAATTGGTTGTGTGTGAATAAGTTGTGAAGGCGAAACAAAATTTTAGTGCTTTTGAAGCACCATATAGTGATTTAAATGACAGCAAGTAATTATCAATGCTGAAACAATAGTACACCGTATGCAAGGAACTAACTAGATAGATTCCCCCCCAACAATAACCCGTACATCATGTCATGTGTATGTTGAACAAGTAAGAAAAGTGGGAAAAGGGCGTGGGGGGGGGGGGGGGGGGGGGGGGGGGGGGGTCGGGGGGCAAAGTGGAGGTGAACAAATCCTCCGTCATTAAATCAATGACACTACAAAGGTTTAAAAGAAAGGGGATGGGGGGCGAGAGGTCGGGATTGATCAGGAATGGAAGGAATGGCAGAAAGAAAATTAGCATCGTCTGTCCATAGTCGACTTTCGTTCGCTGGTTTGGTCTCATTAGTGGGACAGGACTGATTGTCCCAGTCTTGCTTGGCCTCAATATTGAACTCCCACCTCTAATTTTGTGGTATACTCACCACCAAGGGCTCAAAAGCAGGACCCCCAAAACAGTCATCGATGGGTAGAGAAGCACGAGGAGAAGAAAAAAATATCTTCAGGAATGAAATTACATGAAAAGAATTTGTCGAGAATAAAAAAACGTGTAGGGGGAATCTTTGAGCCTATGGTCCAGATGTGTGTAAGGACACAAGGGAGGTCAAAAGGTATCAACAGAGTGGTGAGTCTGCTGTTTAACACACACACACACACACACACACACACACACACACACACACACACACACACGCGCTGTTTTGTATGTGTGAAGAAAACAAAGAAGAGAAGAGCGAACAGTTTCATGTTTCTTTACAGGTGGTTCATCCGACTGGCACTATCAAAGTTTCAAAAGGCACTCTAACTACAACACACGTGATCCGAATTCAGGACAGGTAACATGCAGGTAGATTTCACTGGTAAAAAAAAATGCATTCCATAGTTCATGCACGCTCGAACATGATCTTAAAAATCTATATCTGTCACACACACACACACACACACACACACACACACACACACACACACACAACACCAATATATACTCGCTGAGGTCACAGCGTTGGTCGTTGGTCTTCAAATGGTCGTGACAGCCTTGGTCCTGGCTCTGGAAATGGTCTCAAAATCAAAACAAAGATTCCCTCATTTTGTCAGATTCCCTTTCTGCTTTGGAGGCCCATGCCAACCATAAGCTCAAGCACCCTAAACTGCTCAAAGTATTTGAAATGTACACTTCCCTAAAGTAAGATGGATACAACATAGATTTTGCTTCGGTTCTCAGCCATCTGGGCATTCGAAGCAACGAGCCGGTTGATCAACGTGCCAAAAGTGCCACAAGGAAAAGTTGAGCAGATTGTTTATCCCTCACACTGATCTGAAACTCAGAGACCTAGGCTTACGTCAAAGAAACTCTGGCAAGAGGAATGGAATTTGCAGATGGATAACGAATTCTTTAAGATCCGTCCAAACCTAAAAGATTTTTACCATGTTCCGGAGGCGGCCGTAAAGAAGAAATAGTCTTATGCCGTTTGCATACAAGCCACTTCCTCTACACCCATTTTCAACTTTTAAAAAGGTGAAGAAGCTCCGTGTTTATTTGTTTCTTGAATAAAGGTTATTTAAATCAAGAACCTCCGTGGCGCATTCCATGACATGTACCACTCACAATGAAACATGTTCTTTTAGAGTGTTGGAACTTGCATGATGTGAGACACAAACATTTTACAGCAGGCTCCATGAAAACCTTGTTCAGAGATGTCCCACCTGATGTGATCTTTGATTTCTGGAAGATATTAACTGTGTGTAATTTTTTGTTAATATGACTTGTGAGTGGACTTTAACGCGGTGACAGCCGTGATATGGCCCTTGGCGGTCGGCTGCGCTAGAAGCAACATTAGCTTACCTTACCTGCGCTCATCCGTATTCTTTTTTTCCCATTAAATCGTAGTGAATGGGCAGAACTTTCGATGAAAAGAAAGATTTGTGACACGCTTAAGAAATCTTCAGAAACAGAGTAAAAGAAAAGAAAGCTTAGGGGGGAAAAAAAAAGCCCAATGAAACCGACAGGCCCACAATGTAGAAATAGGAGCACCTACCAGCCGCCGTGGCGAAGTGGTTAGCGTCGCGGACAACCGGCTGGGAGGTCGTAGGTTCGAATCCCATCAGAGTCATGTGGGTTTTTCTGCCCCGACCGGCTCCTACCCAGAGCTGAGTTTGTTGCGGACTCAGTTGGGAAGACTGGGACCACACAGTCGAGTTTCATCCACTTAATGGATGCGTTTCTGAGAGTGTTGCTCAAATTTCCTGACCAACACTGCAGGTGCCTGTATCTCTCGGGGCTGGTTGACGCCGGGATATATTGTGAAAGAAAGCGTAGAGTACAGCCCTGTCATGTAATCTCAGACCGAAATGGAAATCCGTAGCATCATCTTAACCATCCCCATTCTCACTGATCAGCATTTTAAAAAAAGTCTCAAGTTCTGTGGCCCTTCATGCTCTGCTCTCATGGTGACCTCAATTCCGATGTCCTCTCCGCGTCTGTGTCCTTGGTTTGGTTCCGTCGGAGTCACCGGTATCGGCGAGTCCATAGGCTGTCGTTGGACGGACGTGTTGGTGCCCTCCGGAGGGAGAGCTCACCCACGCCGGCTCCGCGACTAAGCAATTATTGTCGTCAGTAGGGGGCTTAGCAGGTGGTGTCTTGCGTATGTTAGATCAGACCAGGCGCCACTGAACACCACCGAAGTGACTCGGCAGCAGTGCAGTGTCTCCTCCGGTAGGTTGCCTCTTGACATTGATCGTTCCCTGTGGATTGCCGGTGCCGGGGCTGCGGCGGGACCGACCGGGCTGTGGCTGTTGACGGGGTGTCGGAATGATCAGCGTGAGTGCACTGCCTCTGAGGTTGCGCAGAGGTTGGGACAGCAAAAAAAAAAAAAAAAAAAAAAAAAAAGAAATAGGAGCACCTGAGTTCAACTGCCTGAAGAATGAGTATGGGTCTGTGAGACTCTCAAAATGCGTACAGGGGTACGTCACAACAGGGACGATCCGCTGAGTTGCCTTTATTTCTATTATTTTTTTTTTTTTTTTACAGACATGGATCTGAGGCCCACGAAATAATAGCGACTTTCCACTGAAGCCACAGTCTGTGAGGCCCAAGAAATACAAATATGGCTGAACTGGGGCCCACGAAAAACGAATCGATGGATAAATGACAAACTACGGTGAAAAAAAACGATGTCAATAATTTATCACACACGCACAAGTTCGACGGAAGCTCCTTTTCTGCGTTATTTCATACTTCCAAATGATGAACAAACTGAACGCGTTTCAGTTCAGCTCGAGGAATTCGTTCAGTTCGTCAGTCTGGGTCTTTTGAGCTCACAAGTACTTGCACTCCCACGTGATCGGACTTAATCTGCGTCGGCCTAAACTTGCGTCAGTTTGTCAGGGAAGGAAGTCACGTGTCCAGAGCAAGAGGGTAACCTGATTAGATTATGACCCTAGTCATTCAATACTCTGCAGTCAACTTAGGGTTCAGGCTGATTGATCCAGTGGTTTGACGCACTAAAATGATGGTATGACGCTTCTGAAAACTGCTTCATGTACATCGCATTTCTTCACACAGCGGACAGGATCTCACGGCCGTGTTCCTCCCCTCCTCTCCCTCCCACCCCTTCGCCCTTCTCCCGTCCTCCCAACCCCTTTATTTCTTCTTCTTCTTCTTCTTCTTCTTCCTAAAAGACTGGTTCACTCAGAAATGAATAGGTCACCAGCGCGTATGTTAAAAAGTAAAATAAAATAAAGTGCGACTCAGCCTGTTGGCCACTAGAGTAAAATTTGGCAACATGGGGTCGCACACGATATTCAGAAAGTTAAAAGGAATGGCCAGATTCAGGCCCAATTAACCATAAAATATCTGGGGAAGTTAAAATAGAAAATAAACAGTAAACAAGTGGGTAAACTTTTGCTCCCATAAGAAAACCTACACAGAGTAACTTTTATTCAAGACTGGCACAGCCTTTTAAACTTGAATAAAGTCAGACAAATACATAGACGAACAATCTAATAGTGGGGTAAAAACAAGCGCAGGCCAACAACTCAACTGTCTTCACAGTAATGACTTGGCAAAGATTAGGACTTAAAGAGGGGGTTCCCAGTGTCTCCAAATTCAGCCCCCCCCCTCTCCCCCACCTTAAGTCCTAATCTTTTCCAAGTCATTACTATGAAGACAGTTGAGTGTTGACCTGCGCTTGTGGGGTAACTTTTGCTCCAATAAGAAAACCTAACACAGAGTAACTTTTATTCAAGACTGGCACAGCCTTTTAAACTTGAATAAAGTCAGACAAATACATAGACGAACAATCTAATAGTGGGGGAAAAACAAGCG
This sequence comes from Conus betulinus, assembly GCA_016801955.1. Lineage (NCBI taxonomy): Eukaryota > Metazoa > Mollusca > Gastropoda > Neogastropoda > Conidae > Conus > Conus betulinus. Next base: position 772,644 of record JADBJO010000129.1, on the reverse strand, counting down.
CAGGCCAAACAACTCAACTGTCTTCATAGTAATGACTTGGCAAAGATTAGGACTTAAGGGGGGGGGGGGGGGGGGGGGGGTGACTTTGGAGACACTGGGAACCCCCTCCTTAAGTCCTAATCTTTGCCAAGTCATTACTGTGAAGACAGTTGAGTTGTTGGCCTGCGCTTGTTTTTACCCCCACTATTAGATTGTTCGTCTATGTATTTGTCTGACTTTATTCAAATTTAAAAGGCTGTGCCAGTCTTGAATAAAAGTTACTCTGTGTTAGGTTTTCTTATGGGAGCAAAAGTTACCCCACTTGTTTACTGTTTATTGTTTACTGTTCCCTGCCTCATTTCATTTCCAATTTCGTTAAAATAGAAAAGTCAGTCAATATGCAGATCTCAAGACTGTCGTATCAATTCGATTTTTAAATGAGACTGAATTTGTGGCAATCTTGATGGCACCTGGCAGTGAGTTCCACAGCTATGCAGAACTAGGATAAAATGAATGTAAGTGGCTGTCAATATTTGATACTGGTATGGCATAAGATTGACCGCCACTCCTGGTGCTACTTTCATTCAATACTAGTTGTTCATTAGGATATCAATTGGTTTAGCTCTGCCTTTGAACAAGATATCAAGTTTGATAAAAAGCTCTTCTCTCTTCTAAGGGTTTCCATTCTAATTTCCTCATGTTCTTCCTAGTATTCCCCTTCTCTCTGATATGGTTCCCTGTTACAAACCGTGCTGCTCTCTTCTGAATCTTTTCGAGGTTATCAGTGTCTGTTGACCAAGGGACGTCGACTTGAAATATATGCTGTAACAGCAGTGGTCTTCGTTCACGTGTCCACCTTCCCGCCGTTAAAAGCAGAACGTCCTTCAAGTTCGTTTATCATCAGAAATGCTTTGCACACCGCCCTCGCTCCGATTTGCACCCGACGCTTGACATTTTGCACACGGAGCTCACCCATAGCTCTTCGAGTCTCTCTCTCCCACCGAGCAATTAGGACAGTAACAGCGGGCATACAGACGAAGCCGACTTTGCTTGCTTTTTACGGATAAGAATTTGAGAGACCGGTGGGAGTATTTCCTCGCCAAATAATTTGATTGCCTGACCAGCGCTTGATTATATATCATTTGATCAGTGTTTCGCCGAGGCTTTTTGTGTATCCAGTAGAACAGTCCAGCGTCGTTTTTATCCCCACCACCAAAGGTTTGGAGGCGAGTTCTCGTTTCATATTTTTGTTTGGCTTTATATAGCGATTTGTTTCATGTTGTCTCTTTGTGTATTCAGGGTAATTTTGTCCCCCTGTAATGGAGGCCTGCTTATTGCAATGCAATATTTAACGTTTTATCATTGTTGTGTGATCTTTTTTTTTGTGTTTGTGGTGTTATAACTTTGTTGTTATATCGTATTGAATATGGTTTCGTCTCGATAGACATATTGTATTTAATATGGGTTGTGTTTTTTTTTTGTTTTTTTTTATTACCTTGGTCGGCCAGAGCATCAGATGAAAGGTACGAACGAACATGAAAACGTGTGCTGCTGTGGCATTTTACTAACTACGATCGCAAATGTTTGCCAGTCCTTCAAAAAATAATAAATTAAAAAAAAAAAAAAGAAAAAGGGAAAAAAAAAGTTGGGTGGGGAAGGCGACGGGGAGAAGGGAAAGGCATCAGCTTGCAGCTTCGAATAAAGGAAGTCACGTTTTCACCGTTAAACTGCAGTTTGCATTGTCTACTTTGCTAAGGAGTGCTTTTCTTTTTCGCCATTTATGTACGTCAAGTCGAAACAAAAAATAAACTAGGACTGTTTAGCATGGTGCATGATAAACGTAACTATAGCTGTTTGCGGTCGGGTGGGCTATAAGCAACTGACACAATTCATGAAAACACAGTCAAAACGGCTATGAAAAACAAAGGGTGTTATTTAGGGCCGGATCAGTTACATGAGAGGGGAGATTAAAGGGATGTGTGTGTGTGTGTGTGTGTGTGTGTGTGTGTGTGTGTGTGTGTTCTCACAGTTGGGGAAGGGTAAAAAACGTGCCAGAAGTGCAACTTTGGCCAAATGGGGAGTAGGATGGGAAGGTGGAAGGGGGAGGGGGAGGTGTGGCCCAGAAAACCTGGACGGCCCCCCCCCCTCTCGTCCGGCCCTGACTAGTAAGCTTGTTCAGGTCGGTGGGTGTAAACGCATGTTCTTTTGTACAGTCTCCTTTACTAGAAGCAGTAACTGAGGAACTATTCCAGTCATTGATATATGTTTGAACGAAACGGTTTAAAAAAAAACAAACAAAAAAAAAAAAAAAACCACTGACACACTTAGAAATGATTTTGACTATGTGACAGCCGCGATATGACCCCGAGTGGTCGGCTGGGCTGTAAACAAGACAAATTCTACCTCCCACACTTTTCAACCTATCCCTGGAGCGCATCATGACCGATGCACGGCGAAGGTTATCTCTCAGCGCAGTCTGGAGGAAGAAGAACTATCACGAACCTTGGCTGTGCAGACAGCGTCAGTGGCGCGTGGGCTGGCAGTGAACCGGAAAGTCGCCCAGCTTTCGAAAAGACTGGATGGATGAAACAACGACAGTGCCAGACACAACCTCACCATCAGCGCTGATAGAACTATTCATGGACAGAAGCTAGGGACTCGCTGTGCATATAGGGACTGCGAATCCGAAGCAGTCGCGCTCCATGGAACCTTAAGGAGTGGGCCAGCTTCCGGAGTTTAATTGCAGAAGGCAAATCCGGGCACGTAGGCCTAACATGATTCCGGGAAGCGACGAAACGTCTTCGTGCATGAATGAGGCGTATAGTGCTGGTCGTTGGAGGCTTTGAATGGGAAAGGATGCGCGAGTGCATTTGGAACTTCTCCAGCGAAGCCCCGCTTTATTCGACTTTCGACTTCTGGGACGTCTCATCAGCGCCCCCAGCAATTATAGTGGTAACCTGCTTCTGGCCAACGCAGTGAGATGCATGACAACCAGAGAAAACTGCACATTTAGTGATTTTTCCGCACTGCCGACGACGGGTTGGGATAGAAGGGGAAAATACATGACAGGGATCATAATACGTTGAGAAACCTCTCACCGTTCGTATATAATGTAAGAAACACAAGTTACGTTTAGAAATCGGCCATCTTGCCCATCCACTTTTCCACCTCGCGCCTCCCCCTTCCCCTTTCCCAAACCCCCTATCCATGGCCTCCTCTCCACTTACGCCTTTGCAACAATTTTGTTAGGTTTGCTTAATGGCATTGGTGTTGAAACAATATGCGTTTTTGTTTTTCTCAGCATCTTGGTTTTACCATAAAAAAAAAAAGCCACGTGCTTGTCATATTCAAAATAGGTGGCGAGCTTGAAGCAGGCGTTGTGTGGTGTGTTAAGTGCCCATAGCCTATCGGCCATAGGGGCAGTGAGCTGTCAGAGGCTCACCATGTCCAGGGCACGGCATAATGGAAGGCGGAGCCCACCCCTTTCTTCTGCCGCCTTTAACCCTCCCTGAACTGAATCAGGTGCTGCAGGATGGACAGAGAGGGTTTTCAAGCGAGAAAAAATCCGACCTCACGTGAGGTTCGAACACGCGACTGTCAGCTCTGCAGGTGGTTTAAACGCTGTAACCGTTTGACTACAGGCGAGTTCGCTGCGAGTGTGGCATAGCAGCGGACGCCAAGGAAGAGGTGGCAGATCTCCTTTGAAGGACACACTGATGTGAGAGGTTAGTGTTAGGCGGCGCTGTAGGGCGATCAGCGATGGAGCGCTGCCTGACTGCAATTATTGTGGTCTGGGATACCGTGTTCTAAGCCCCGCAGCCATGGGGCCACTCCTTATGGGGTTGGGCTGAATAATTGTTCTATCGGCCGTAGTCTGCGTGTACCCGCCGAATTGTAGGGACTCGTGCAGCGCTCCGGCGACTTTCGTCCTGCATCCTTTTTTAAGGCAGCCTCACACGGCACAGGACTATCGCCACCCGAGCACGAAGAAGGCCGCCTGGTGGCCCTGAAGACAGCCTTTTTGGTTTGGGAAAAGAGGCGAAATACACCGACCCCCATCGTCGACCGACCAACCGCCAAATTTGAACTTTAGTTCAAAAGGAACCAGAGCTCGGAGAGGGACATAGGACCAACTCTCGCCCACTACTGCCAGCGACAACACTTGCCACATAATACGCAGACCTGTGTCCTCAACGGCTTCAGGCCAATAGGACGTTATCTCAACCCACAAGTCAAGTTGACTGCAGGCCCTTCCTACGCTTTGAAGTGCTGTGATTGATCTATTTAGGGTTGGTTTAGGCACGACATGTATTAAAACAACGTTTGAGACATTATCCAGTCCTACAGTTAATCAGCTGCAAGTGTGCGAAGCAACATAACCCAGTCGTACAGATTCATCAACTGCAAATATGCCAGGTGCATTTAAATCTGATTTATCACGAGGAGTGGGTTTCCTTCATGCACAACGCATTCATTGCATGATCTGTCACCCGAGAGTCGCTTCCCCTTTTTTGCGGTGTTGATGATGACTGTTGTGGCTCAAGAAGAATCTCATTCACAGTTCGTAACGACCCTTCAAGCCACGCTACGGTTGAAGAGGCGTGCTTTCTGGAATTCAGTCCTACACCCCGAGAATGATCCTCACTACCTGTGACGTCAAAAAAGCCAGCTGTCGACAGACCCCAGCCGTAACCAGTCCACGTTTGTTTTTCCCCATACCTCCCTTGACCTGCTTCTGGCTATGTTTTCAGTACGTTTGGCAGCGTTTTATTAACTTTTGGTCTCCTACTCCGTAGTCTTGACCATGTTTCCCTTTCTTTGACTTTTGGTTGCTTTTTTTTATACTTGTCGCTGCGTATTATTTACTTGTGGCAACGAAGGGGTTTTCTTTTTTTTCCCCTTAAAAAAAAAAAACCCCCTACTACTTTTGCCTTTTCATCCCCTACTTCTTTGCTTATGTATTCCGTATTTTCGAATGTGTTTTTAGAAAATACGGTTCAATGAGTTATGCGTGTATGGTGCGTGTGTGTGTGTGTGTATGTATGTATGTGTGTGTGTGTGTGTGTGTGTGTGTGTGTGTGTGTGTGCGCGCGCGCGCGCGCGTACAATTTTTAAATAATTTGACTCGAGATGTGACTCCCTGATGTGGCCTTTAGCGGTTGGCT
>JADBJO010000129.1:747500-765000 GCA_016801955.1 Conus betulinus | reverse complement strand
TCTTCAGTCTTGTTTTCCCCATTTTGACTGCGCAGTGGCTGGGATAAAATCGACATTAAGGTGATATGTGCTCTGAGGGTAAATGAACACTTCATGGTCTCCCTTTCCGACGGTATATACACTGAGGCCAAACTGTGAAAGGTTTCATTCCTCTTTTTCAAATGAACGAGACTTCGTGGTGAAAATTTCAAATAGTCAGAAACGAAGACTCGACAAGTTGCCAAGCGTTCTTTCTGAGTGCGACGGGGATGACCGCAGGCAAGAGGGATACTTCAATACAACAGAGGCCAGCCGCCGAGGTTTAAAAAGAACATGACGACGGGGTAGGGAAAGTAGGTGAGGACTAAGGGATAGGGGTGAAGAAGCTGTGGGGGGGGGGGGGGGGGGGGGGGGGGGGGGGGGAGCGGACAGAACGAAGGAAAGTTACGTAGGTTGATGGTTGTAGATTCCTGCATATATAAAGCAGTACCAAAGGGAGTGGGGAACTTCTTGCCAGAAATCGGTGTACATTCTCCGGGGTTGTGACACATACGGATGGGGTCAATGATAAGAAAACTCTTGTCCATCTTTTTAGGATCTGACTGGGTGCATTCCGCTCCAACCCTGCTTACAGTATGTATGCTGAGTCAGGAGAAACACCCCTTTCCAACCGTCGGCTGAAACTTACTTTGAACAACTGTCTGAATCTTTTTCTTTTTTTTTCTGAACCATAAAACCCTGCTTTTCGCTGTTTCTTTGACCTGAAGTTCTTGAGGAAATTTGAAGACCACCCCAGTTCCATTCCACTTATGGGAATTCGTATCTTTCCCATTTAAACAGTGCAGACATAGACCTTGGGGTCATGTGCTGTTCGTCAAAGTTTTCCGACTACTCACCATGGATGATCCTTACCCCGGTGATCCATTTTGATCTGCCCCCCCAATTGTAAAGACACCACCAGCTCTTTGGCGCACTAGCCGAAGTATGTTTCAAACTTTCATCCTTTAGAAGACTTTTCACCCCTACCTCCAAAGCTGAAAAGGCGGTTGCCTTTGCTGTTACACTTTTGCCCAAGAGGTCCTCAGTCATGTTCCAGACATTCCCCATGACAGCGCCATCTACACTGCTGAGTTGACAGCCTTGGTTCTGGCTCTTGTCGTGTCGGACATTCTGCCTTGAAGGCCATTGCTGGCCGTAACTCTAGGCACCCTAAAGAGTTGAGCAGATTCTCTGTCCCCCACGCCGATCTGAACCCAAAGCTCAGGCTTATGTCAAAAACCTCTGGCAGGAGGAATGGAACTCGAAGACTGGTAACAAACCCATCCAAATCCGTCCACGTCTAAAAGAGATTTTACCATGGTCCACAGGCGGGCGTAAACAAGAAACAGTCTTGTACACACAGGCAACTCCTTTAACACCGGTTCTTATGTTTTGGAAGATCTGTTTCATTTAATACACCACTCGCTATGAAACGCGGTCTTATAGAACGTTGGGACTTGCATGATGTCAGACTCCATGAAAACCTTGTTAAGAGATGTCATAGCTGACGTGATATTTTGATTTCTGAGAGATTAGCATTTTTCATCTGATTTAGAATTTCCCAGAAGTTCCAGTTTTTGTTTTTAAAGAAAATGTGTTTTAAGGAGTTCTCTCTCTCTCTCTCTCTCTCTCTCTCTCTCTCTCTCTCTCTCTCTCTCTCTCTGTCTCTCTGTGTGTGTGTGTGTGTGTGTGTGTGTGCGTGTGTGTGTGTGTGTGTGTGTGTGTGTGTGTGTGTGTGTTTTGGAAAGTGACCCGAGGGTTAGATTTTGACGTGTCGACAGTCCTGATATGTCACTCTCTCTTTCTACCTCTCTCCCTCTCCTGTCCTCTCTCTCTCTCTCTCTCTCTCTCTCTCTCTCTCTCTCTCTCTCTCTCTCTCTCTCTCTCATCGTGGTCGGAGTGTTTGCGTGGTCCAGTGATCCATCAGGCTCTGCTGACGGGGGCATCAATATTTGCACGGAAAGCTATTTTTTGTAAATGCTTCTAAGCCTGTATCCAAGTTGCTGACTGGGCTAAGCACAACGTGGTAGGAATGGATGTCCTTGGTAGGGTCTCCCATGTCAGAAAGGTTATGGGTAACCCCACCAAAAAGTGCGTGCCAAAACGAGACATACTTTTGAATTAAGTAAATGTCAGTGTTGGGGGGACTTCTGCTCCAAACTGACACCCAAAACATGTAAGAAAAAAGTCTGGAAAATTATTAAGACAATCACAGGAAAAAATACCAACCCGTCAATTTATCACCTGAAACTTGCTGATGCTCTGATTACTGACGAACAAGTTTTGCCAGTCTGCTGGCCTCCATCATTGAACAGAACTTTGCCCCCACAAGTAAATCTGCTGTTTTTTTGAAAAGCAAACAATGGAAAGAAAAATCTCCTTGTGTGTGAAACATTCATGTAAAAGTGTTGCTTTGACGAGATGACAGCTCTGATATAGTTGTGTCCTTTACGGTCGGGCTGGGCTATGTAGTTCATGAATAGAACGAGAAGGAGGTTTGACAGATTTACTGACACAGGTTTTAGATAATAGTACGGATTAAATCCGCTGTAATGAACATTGCCACCATTGATAGGTTTACTTATTTAAAAAAAAAAAAGTGTTATCAGTCATTACTGTTTATGCCTGCGGTAAAAACGGTCCAAATCATTATGGAGTGGATGGAGTAGGTTGGCTGTTGGGTCCAGTGGTCATTGGTGTGGGGCAATACTTAAGGACAGGTTAAGAGGGGGGGGGGGGGGGGGGGAGAGAGAGAGAGAGAGAGAGAGAGAGAGAGAGAGAGAGAGAGAGAGAGAGAGAATGTGTGTATAGTAGGGGGGAGGGTATTCTTCATATCGAAAGAAACGCACCTGTCAACAAAAGGATCATAGTCGAATGATGAGCAGGGGATGGGAGGGCGTGAGAATGGGGGGGGGGGGGGGGGGGGGGGGGGGGGGGGGGGGGATCCTCGCCCCGTTATCCTCTTCCCTTCCAACCCCGTCACAGCAGTGTATATTGTGTTTACTTTTTTCTTTCTCTCTCCTTTTCCTTTGTTTCTTCTTTGTTCATCCTTCTCTTCCTCTTTCTCTTTTTCTTCTGTTTTCCTTCTTCTTCCTCTTCCTCTTCTTTTCATTCCTGGTGTCCTACTTCCTCTTTTTTTCCAGCAGCAGTTTTGTATCTGGTGAACAGCATCGGGGTAGCCAGTATAGCCAGCCAAGACCTCAACGATGGCCTTCCTGACAGCCCTCGTAGTGACAGCTTCCCTGGTCTCGATCAGCAGTGCTGCGAACATATCAGACATCTGCTCCGCCCTGTCTGACCCTTCCTGCCACTGTTCCCACTCTTCATCCTCCGCCTCCTCCCCCAGCGTGCGATGCACGTTCAACACGTCCCAGACGCCCTCGCCTCTCTTCCCAACGCTTCGTTCGCCAGCACGGTCACCCTGGACAGTCTGGATCTCTCTGGAAACGACCTGAACAAGCTTCCGGACGATTTCTTCCACCTGGGAGACGATTCACACCCTGATCTTAGGGGACAACGACTTCAAGGACATTCCTGCCGTTTTGAAGAAGGTCAAGGCAGTGAAGAACCTGGATCTGTCCTTCAACGGGTTGAAGTCGTTGTCGTGGGAGGGTGGTGGCGGCCGTTTGCAAATCTGGAGAAGCTGGACGTGTCCGGCAACCAGCTGACCGCTCTGTCTGGTGATCTTGAGGGGCGGCCAATCGCCCAGCTGCCGCTTCTGAAGGAGCTACGGTTGGCCAGAAAACGCTATTTCGAGGTACGTGTGTGTGTGTGTGTGTGTGTGTGTGTGCAACTGAGGTCTTTACCACCGCTGAACTGGTTGTGTTTTCAAAGGCGTCTGTCGGTTGGCCGGTTTGACAGCAAGACTACGCTGTGACTACTGAGTTTAATGAAATTTGGCTCAGTAAGAAAAACAAATGACTCAGTGACGAAACAACACATTTTTCATGCGTGGATCCAAATCAAAGTGGGGGTCGACGATTTTTTTTTTTGTTACATTGAAAGATATTTGTGTTGAATGTTATTGTCTCCACAAATTGTACATCGATCTCAATGACAGAAAGGCTAAATGGAATGGGACCTATGAACATGCCTCATCATTGAGTCCGTATCAGCAACCTGGAACCAGTGAAGAAAAGAATGTTTATAGGAAAAAAACACGGAGAGGTGGGGGCGAGGGAAGGGGGAAGGGGGGGGGATGGGTCGTCTTAGTTTTTATGGATATTTGCGCTTTTCCGAGTCTACTGTTCAAATGCTGATGTATTTCGGATAAAGTACTAAAATATCATAACCGTTTGTTTATATGTAACATGCATAGACGCACACACACACACACACACACACACACACACACACACACACACCACACACACACACACACCTCTCCATCCTTTTGGCTCCCCCACTCAAACAAGAACTGTTCAGAAAATCGGAGACCTGCGATTGATCAATGTGTTTGGTTGATCTTTGACACAAGACGGGAGAGTCTCCAAGGGAATCCTGTTTCTGCTGTCTTCTTTAATCTTACTAAAGCCTCGGACAGAATGCGGCGACAGCAGACTACACACTGTTCAAAGCTAAACGGGCTCTTGGTATCTGACCACGTTTATGGCAGTATAACAAGCATTATGATGAGGCCCTGTGTAGGGCAATGAAAAACAGTCATCATTATCAGGTCATGTTTAGACCAATGTAACGAAATGTGTCATTGGGCCATATTTATGAAGATGTAATAGTATGTATGATCAGTCCGTGTTTGTGACAACATAACAGTAAGCATTATCATTAGGATTTTTTTTACAAGGTGGCAGTAGATACTGTTACTGGGCCATGTTTTATCAAACGATTTCTTATGGAGTGTTGGGACTTACATGGTATCAGACAGAAATAGCTTTACAGCAGACTCCATGAAAACATGTTCAGAGTTGCCCCGCCCGAAAGTGATTTTTGATGTCCTGGAAAAGGTGAACACTTATATATATACGACTTTATGGAGGGGGGATTTTTAAACACATTTCAGCATGTTTTTAGAAACTTCGTATTAATTTACAAACGATTGAAAAAAAAAGTCTGTCTAGAGAATGACTGTGGTATAGTGACAGCACTGGCATGAGCATTTGCGGTCAGGTGGGCTAAAAACAGTATGAGTTGAAGTTTCTGACAACGTAACAAGAGGCATTATTACCACACCATGTTAACAGTTATATAAATAATAGGCATTACCATCAGGCTTTAACACGACAGTCGTAACAGTCGGCATCATTATCAGTCTGCGCTTAAAATATTATAGCAATGGACTTCATTATCTGGTCTTGTCACAGTATAATGTTGCTAGGTCACATTTGTGACAGTGTAACGATAAGCGTTATCATCAGGTCGTGATGATGACATTGCAACAATATGCATTATCATGAAAGTTTCGTCATTTGGCTGGAGTTAATACTCGACGATTTGGGCTCATGACTTGTCTAACTTCAGCAAAACAAAACTCTGGAAGCTTTGAAACCAAAAACGAATGTTGAAGTACTGAGCCGCCAAAATGAACGCAACACCTTGAAAGAACGAGTCCTGACCTAATGGTCTTGTTCAGACACGGCAAGAAGAAACGATCCAATAAACAAGGGAAATTAGTAAGTAAATAATGAACAAAAAAACAATGAAAAAATAAAGCAACCGCAGATAAGCAAGTCCTTAGTCGCTATAAAAACAACTCGACATGGATTTTTTAAGAGAGTGGGGAGGGAGGGGGATGGAAAAAGGGAAGGGTGGGGTGAGGGTTGGGGGTGGCCAAAGCCAACAGCACCATTGGATGATGATCATTGTCATAAGTGAAATAAGTGAAATAATGTGTTGGGATACCCATCAACTAGAATTACTGGGTGATGATCATAATGATAAGAGTTATATGTGGGGATGTTTTTGTACTGATGATAATGGTTGGAAAGGGAGATTGGCGGGGGGGGGGGGGGGGGGTGGGGGGGGGTGAGAGGGGGGGGGGGGGGGGGGGGGGGGGGGGGGGGGGGGGGGGGGGAAGGAGGGGAGGGAAGCTCATATCTTTCCGCCTATACCTACGTGTGCACAAGGAGGGAGGGGAAACTCGTGCCAACAGTACTATTGGAAAAACCAAATATGGACTAGTGGGCGTGCAGTAACACCTCCTTGGTGAAAGCGAAAACTGTCGAAGTCTGTGGTGTTCTGGTGTGTGTACAGCTTACTGTCGTTTTCTTCCTGACTCGTGTGTGGACTTTTCTCTCACAGCTTCAACGCCAGTGCCCTGACTTTCCTGAGCAGTCTCACCAGCCTGGACCTGGCCCACAACCACCTGTCCCAGGTGACCCGGGCCCACGTTCCAGCCCTTCAGGCTGACTCTCCACTCCCTGGACTTTCCCACAACTCGCTGACCCACGTGGACCCCCTCGCCTTTCGGACGCTGCAGGAAATCGGGAGCTGAGTCTGGCTCACAACGACCTGGGGAAGACCCTGGAGGAGCTGTGGTTCCCTCAGCACCTCACCAGCCTGGACCTCAGGGGCTGTGGGCTGACCTCCGTCCACCGGTGTCGGCTGTCTGCCCTGGCGGACCTGGCGGTCCTGGACCTCCGTGGGAACCCCTTGGAGGTGCATGGAGTTTGGGGGGACGCTTCGCTGAAACGTATCTTGACGCGTTTTGGGCTTGATGACTGTATTTTATCATCATCAGGGGCCCAGTTTCAATTCTCTATGCCACTCGTTCTCTCTCTGTCTCTGTCTGTCTCTGTCTCTGTTTGTCTTTCTGTCTCTCCCTCTCTCCCTCTCTCTTTGTACTTCGGTATCATTTTTTGTTGTTGTTAACACACTCATCGTGCTGAGTTTTGAATGTAATCCCCCTTCAAAATGGTTGTGGTCTATCCTGAATAAATTCAACTCTCTCTCTCTCTCCTCTCTCTCTCTCTCTCTCTCTCTCTCTCTCTCTCTCTCTCTCTCCCTCCCTCGCTCTCCCTCCCCCTCTCTCTGTCTGTGCTCAATGAGGATAAGATCTGGGAGGTCTCTGAGTACGGAGTTTTGAATGACTGTCGGTGGCCTGCATTCAGTTGCACAAGGGATTTTAATGCGGCATATAGAGAGATGCGTTCCTGACTCCCAGTGACACGATGCTTGTTGTTCCTCGCGTCTTTTCTCAAGTGTGTTTGTTCACATTGTTCACTCTGTGTTCTGCTGTTTCAGTGTTCATCGTGTCTGATATCTCAGTGTGACGCTGTTTTTTTTATTTTGTCTGTTCTGTCTGTGACATTGTTTTCATTGTCTTGTCTGTTCTTATGTTTTTATAGTTCGTGGTTATGTCTGAGACGCTGTTCTCGTTGTTCATGGTGTCTTCAGTCTCTTTGAGTTTTTTTTTTTTATTGTTCATTGTTTGTGGTCTCTCAAAAATGCCGTTTTCCTGTTTCACAGTGTTGTGTCTGTGGCACCGTCTTAATATAGTTCATCGTGTCTGTCTGCTCTCTGATTCATGTTCATTGATTCTCTGTGACGCTGTTTCATTGTTCATTGTACCTGCTCTCTTTCTCTGTGACGGCGTTTTCATTTGTTCATAACGTCTGTTCTGTTTGTGTCACTATGCTTTCATTGCGTTGTTTCTTTCAGTCTGTTCTCTCTCTGACGCAGTTTTCATTGTTCAGAGTCGGTTCTTTCGGACGCTGTTTTCATTGTTCATTTGTGTCTGTTTTAATAGTGACGTTAAGAGTTGATGTCATTGTGTCTGGTCTCTGACACACTGTTCATTGTTCACTGTGTCTGTCCTCTCTGTGATGCTATTTTCTTAAGTCCATTGCGTGTGTTTTCCATGTCATCTTTTTGTTGTTGTTGTTGCTGTTATGAAATTGTTCATTGTCTTTATTTTGTCTGTGAAGCTGTTTGATCATTGTGTCTTATTATATCTGTGACCTTTTGAAAAAGAATTGCTCATTGCATCTTTTCTTCCTGTAATGGCTTTTTTTACAATTGTCAATGTGTCCATTCTCTTCACGACGCTGTTTTCATCGTTCACTGTGTCTGTTCTCTCTGTGACGCTGTTTTCATCGTTCACTGTGTCTGTTCTCTCTGTGACGCTGTTTTCATCGTTCACTGTGTCTGTTCTCTCTGTGACGCTGTTTTTATCGTTCACTGTGTCTGTTCTCTCTGTGACGCTGTTTTCATCGTTCATTGTGTCTGTTCTCTCCATGACGCTGTTCATCCTTCATCGTGCCTGTTTACAGTGAGATGGTGGTTTCCTTACGTGGGTCATTGTCTCTGTTCCAGTGTAACTGCGACCTGTTCTTCCTCTACCAACGGTTCCAGACCCCGGGATCAAACGCTAGTCGTTGGAACTGCCAGAGACCACCTCGGACCTCCACAGGTGCTCCAAACGGTGTCTCCTCCGCTTCCAGGCCCAGCTCTCAGAGTGGAGGCAGCAGCTTGTCGAACATCGGCACAAAGACAGCGTGGCCGACGTCGGTGGACAGTGCCAAAGATTCTACGTTGTCTGCCCTTCTGTTTCAGAAATGGTGGAGCAGGTAATGGGGCGGTCGAGATGTGAAACGAAGGAATGAGAATTATGATGATGATAGCGATAATTAATACGTTGTAATGATGCCCCATTTTCCTTCTGCTCGTCTCTTCCCACAACGCCCACCCCCCACCCCCCTTCCCACGCCACCCCGCACCGTCTTCCACCTTCCGAGAAACGAATCGATACTCGCGGTATGTTGAGCAAACTGAGAAAAGAAAGAGATAAGGCATCGACACTAATTGCTTTAGAGCGTGCAGATGAAAATTCATGCAATAACGCAAATGAGGATGATACGTCTGGTTGGTTGGTTTTGCTCTGGCAGTCTCTTTGTTGGCTGTTTGTTTGTTTAAAAAATTCTGGCTGTTTGCTGGTTTTTCTCGAGCTGCCTTTCTTCGGCTGATTTTTCTTTAGCTGGTCTTTTGTTGGTTGGTTTTACTCTGGCTGCCTTTCGTTTGTTAACAGGTTTGTTTTCATGTTTTTCTAAACAGGTTGAATGGTTGGTCTGACTGTGGCCGTCTTTTGTTGGTGTTTGGTTTTTCCTCTGGTTGTCATTGGTCGGTTGGTTGGTTGGTTGGTCGGTTTTAGGCTGCCTGCCTGTCGTTTGTTGGTTGGCTGGCCGTTTTATTCTTTTCGTCTGGTGGATTACTTTTGAAGTCAGTCAGTCACTAGTTTGTTCACGTGATTTTTTGTGTGTGATTATGCATTGGTCTAAATCTTTTTTTTTCTTTTTGGGGGGGGGGGGGGGGGTGGGGGGGGGGGGGGGGGGGGGGGGGGAGGGGGGGAGGAAGAAAATATGGAGACTGCGTATCAAAGCACCTTACGCATAGTTTTGGGGAAAAAACATCATGTGAGTGTGTGCTGTACTAGAATCTTGTCTGTGCCACTGACTGCCACTCTGTTACTGCAAGGCAATTGGTTTCTTACTGCACCGTGATTTGATTTTAAAACTGCTTTTGATGATGTGTCCATACGTATAGTACAGATCATGTTACCATTCCTCTTTTGGGGGTTTCTTAAATCATTTCTCAGTGTAAATGGTCATCTATTTTTTTTTCGTTGTCCCTACCCCACCCCTTTTCCCGCCCCCTCTTTTCAGTGAGTATACCTGGATGTGCGTTTGCCAGCCATTACAGGTGTCGGTGTATGCACGTACACACATCAAGCAGACATTGAAAGACTTCCCTTCTAACCAGAACGACTTAAGCTGTTTGCTGTCTTGAACTGTTGGATCTCTCACGTCCGTACAGATGGTGACCACCCTGGAGGTCCAGGCTTCCGATGACACACTCACCGTCTCTCCTGGACCCTGGACGTCAACGATGACCTGAGGATCGACGGCTTTCAGGTGCGCTACATCCCAGAGACTGGTGACCCCGTGACCTCGGACTTGGTGGCCTCGGACCAGCGCCACTGGGTGCTGAAGACCTCCGGGCTGGACGAGCACTTCATGGTGTGCCTGGACGTGCTGATGTACACGTCGGCCGTGGTCCACCAGGAATGCCGGAGCCTGCAGGAGGACGAAGATGGCGGCTTCGTGGTGGGCATCCTGGCTGGAGCAGTGTTCTTGCTGCCCTGCGCCGTCATCCTGGTCGTCATCTTCATCAAGGACAGCCGCATCCACAAGGCTTGGTACCAGAAGGTTGATCTCTTTCAGAGCGCGGAGAAAGAGCATCCGGGCAGTGTCGCCGTGATCATCGGCGATGGGGGCACCGGAAGGGTTCTTCAGGTATGCACTTTGTGTATGCGTATGTATATTGTGTTGCCGTAGCTTTTGATGCGAGTATTTTTGCATGCTAATATTAGAAATGTGATAATTGACTTTGATATACTCCGCTTGATAGTTGCTGGAAAGAAGTGCAGGTCGAACTTCATCCAGCATCATGAAGGTAAGTTCACGAAGACTTGTCTGTCAGACATAGCTGTTGATGAGAGACGTTTCACTCGTGGCATGTAAGAACTATTGTAGTTTTCCTTGTGGAGGAAGCTGTGAGTTGGGGCTGCCTGCATAGGATTTTGTACTCCCGAGTCTCATTCGAAACTCCGATTGCTAAAGGACTTGCTGTCCCTCAGTGTGGGGTTTCCATTTACTAAAGGATTTGTCGTCCCTCAAGCAAATCAGATTTGCCAAAACCCTGAGCGACAGGCTGGCCTGATGTCAAGGCCTGCACTTTAGTCCCCTGCTGGATCCGTGGGGATGGACAGGACAAGATGAAGCAGCCACTCGCATTTGCCAAGATTGCCGAAGCCGTTAGGAATCATGGACCCATATATACACAGACCGGTGGCAGGCCAACGCCGTGGTTGATGGAGATGCCGGCATCCTGGTCAGATTCCTTGATGATGGAGGCCATAGCATGCGATGTTGCACAGAAAAACTGGACTAATACAGAACTGAAGCCTCCATGCATATACCACCTCCATAGTTCAGGCTAGGATGAAGACTTTCAGCAAAGTGTTTGCCTGTCTGACGTCAGTTTAATCTTGAATGCATGTCAGGCAAGACAAGCTGAAAGTTCTGAGGGAGTGGCTTCTGGCGGAAGAGTAGTGTTGCAGTGGATGCCGGCTCACTGCAGAGTTCCAGAGACCGAGCAGGCAAAGGGAACGCGCGGGAGAAGAATAACCTGACCAACAGCATCAGCTACAGCGAAATGCCGAGTATCATCAGGGCAGTTACAACGTCAACTACGTCAAGCGACAACTACCACCGGCTGACCAGAGAGCAGCACAATGTCCGGGTGAGGCTCTGCACCGGCCACGACAGGCTGAACCACCATATGTACTGGAAGATGAGACTGGTGTCCTCTCCAGACTGTTCTTACAGGCTCGAAGACCAGTGTGCGGAGCACGTGCTCTGGGGATGCCCCATCTCCTCCACGAATCAACAAGTCCTGATGTGTGGCAAATGGAAACTCCGTTGTTGACTTAGCTGTTTGGTTAATACAAGGAGGTGGAAGAGACGGCTCTGTTTATCACTCAGACTGGACTAATAGTGTGGTTACGATCGCCATGAAGGAGATTAGAAACTCATTTGTAGTATCGCGCTATAGTATCTGACAGAGATTCACCGTTTATGATGATGTTCCCATCACCCCTGATCAAACTCGCAACCCGGTGATTTCCTAAAGCGACCTGCCAAAGGGGAACTGAAAAAAAGGAAAGAAAACAAAGTAGAAAGATGTCTTGAATAAGTAGTAGAAATGTTCGTACGTTTTCCCGCTAGAGTTGTTGGAAGATGTGGGTGAGATTAAAATACGTCGACAACAGAATCGACAGCTCTACCGTTAGCAATCCAAACATTTTAAGGAATGCAACTTTGACAGAGGCAGAAGGCTGTGTTAGAAAAACGGCAACATTTAGTTGGATCTACAAAGAGATCTGCAAGCCCTAACCCGCTATCCTGTTGAACAAAGCCGTTGGGCGGAAAGTAGTTGTATAGCATAGCAATCACTACGAAAATGACTGACCTATGACTTTCTTTGAAACAAAAGCACATTAATCATAAATCACTCGCGTGTAATTTTATATTTTAGACTCTGTCCTTTATATCGTTGGTATGTGTTATTTCAAACACCGAACTCAAATTTGGCTCATAAAAGGAATACCTGACACTTAATGCAAACAAGACATACAGTTAGTGTTTGCATTTTGTCTAGACTGGATTATTGTTGGTGTTTTGCATTTTGTCTAGACTGGATTATTGTCAGTGTTTCCATTTTGTCTAGACTGGATTATTGTTAGCGTTTCCATTAATTGTCTAGACTGGATTACTGTTAGTGTTTGCATTTTGTCTAGACTGGGTTATTGTTAGTGTTTGCATTTTGTCTAGCCTGGACCATTGTTAAGTCTCGTCTCGCTGCCTGTTCATAGGACCTACTCGGATTTCTCAGCTAGTTCAAAATTCCGCCAACACTGCAACTCTCATTAAAGAACTGCGTCAGCTACCTGTTGAAGGGAGAATAAAGATCAAAGAATAGACAGGACCCGTACCACCTGCTAACAAGATCAGAACAGGTGGTCACCTTCAGGCTGCGGATAGGCCACAACTTCCTGAACCTCTTTACCAAGTTCAGGATCGGTCAGTTAGACCAGTACCCATGCCAGACCGGCAGTATGACAACAGCACATCTACTGCAGGATTGCCCGTTGCACGAAGCTCTGAGACAACAGATATGGACGGAGCAAACATCAGTGGAGAGGAAAGCTCTACGGTGCCCTTGGGGACCTACAGCGCACGGCAGCATTCGTCAGAGGAGCTGGCGTTCCCATCTTGAGTGTTCGAGAAGGAGAAGAAGAAGATCAAAGAAAAAAAAAACCAAAACAAACTCCTTCCTCTCTCTCTCTCTCTGTGCTTCCGTGATTGTTCTCGAACTACACTTCAGTTACCCTTCCGAACTTTGAAAACATTTCCATGTATTCCAGTCTCTCTGTTTTGCTGGTGATGACAGGATTTTTCGTCCCAAAATTCAGCAGAGAGGAGAGACACGGAGGAACAGGATTCCCGTCTTCTACTATTTGAACATGGAATTGTTTGTCTTTCTTTGTCCGTCTACGTTCTATCACTTTTATTCTATAAAACAAAATATTGAAACTATCTTTCTAAGCAGACTTTCATATAAACCCATTTCCTCCTACACTTTTTTGTCTTTTTTTTTTCTTCAAATTTGTTTATATTGATAACGTGAATCTCTCTCTGTCTCTGTCTGTCTTTCTATCTATATATCTATATATGTGTGAGAGTGTGTGTGTGTGTGTGTGTGTGTGTGTGTGTGTGTGTGAGAGAGAGAAACGGATTGGTGAGTAGGAATGGCTGAGGAACAAACGAGACAGGGGGTAGCAGGTGAAAGAGGAGGGGGGGGGGGGGGTGGTAGAAAAGCGAAAAAAGAAGGGTTGTGTGCAATCAGTGTGTGTCAGAACAGATGTGCTAGTGTGTAGTCTTAATATTGTTGAGCCTCCCGCTGCGCACAATATTCCATTCTCATCAATATCATCATTACACTGTGTTCAGCAGGACAACAGAGTTGAGAGGGATGACCTCCCTTGCTTCCACACAAGTGCCCCAACGACCAGGCCCGGAGTGGTGACAGCTCAGACCCCTACCGTACAAGAACCCGACGAGCCCAGAGCCCGGGCGTCGGAGACCCTCACTGACAAGACACCGTCTGACAAGGACCAGGCCACGGGTCCCGTGGAGACTGAGGTCTCCGTTCATCAGTCGGCCTCCCAGGATCACCCCCACGCAGAGGGCATCGGCAACCTGGGCTTCCGCTGTGAAGGAGGTCATGAGGGCAGCCTGGCTTGTCCCGATCCCCAGCATATATCGACCAGGTTTTGATCTGAGATCCACGGATCCGTAGCTCGCTCTCGACAGGATATGGTCATGGAGGTGGGGGGGGGGGGGGGGGGGGGGGCGGGGGACTTGATAATACCACAAAAATGTGGAAAAAGACAATACACCCACTAAGATGTCACGCATTGATTCCTGAGCTCAACACACCCACTAAGATGTCACGCATTGATTCCTGAGCTCAATACACCCACTAAGGTGTCATGCATTGATTGCTGGGCTCAAATACACCCACTAAGATGTCACGCATTGATTCCTGAGCTCAATACACCCACTAAGATGTCACGCATTGATTGCTGGGCTCAATACACCCACTAAGATGTCACGCATTGATTCCTGAGCTCAATACACCCACTAAGTATCACGCATTGATTGCTGGGCTCAATACACCCACTAAGATGTCACGCATTGATTCCTGGGCTCAATACACCCACTAAGGTATCACGCATTGATTCCTGAGCTCAATATACCCACTAAAGTATCACGCATTGATTCCTGAGCTCAATACACCCACTAAGATGTCACGCATTGATTCCTGAGCTCAATACACCCACTAAGGTATCACGCATTGATTCCTGAGCTCAATACACCCACTAAGATGTCACGCATTGATTCCTGAGCTCAATACACCCACTAAAGTATCACGCATTGATTGCTGGGCTCAATACACCCACTAAGATGTCACGCATTGATCCCTGAGCTCAATACACCCACTAAGATGTCACGCATTGATTCCTGAGCTCAATACACCACTAAAGTATCACGCATTGATTGCCTGGGCTCAACACACCCACTAAGATGTCACGCATTGATTCCTGAGCTCAATACACACCCACTAAGATGTCACGCATTGATGATTCCTGAGCTCAATACACCCACTAAGATGTCACGCATTGATTCCTGAGCTCAATACACCCACTAAGATGTCACGCATTGATTCCTGAGCTCAACACACTCACTAAGATGTCACGCATTGATTCCTGAGCTCAATACACCCACTAAGATGTCGCGCATTGATTCTTGAGCACATCGATCAAAAGTATCTGCATCCAAGCTGGTGATGTGATCACTTTTGCCAAAGAAACTATCAACTGTTGGGCGTTGGAAGTGAGGTTATCAGGTTTGATTCCTCTTCACTGGAGACTGTAGAATTCCGATTTCAGAAGTCTCGTTCCGTTGCATTCAGTTCTTTTCGAGTCTTTTCAAATGAGTTCTGAAAGCTCTATACTGTTCCCATATTTTCTCTTATTTTACCCCTGCCTTTTCATACATTTTCCACGACTATTTTGTACCCAGGAATTTTCAACGCACATGTCTTCCTTGAACGGAAGAAGTTGTTAACTGGGTGAAAAATGCAAAGTGCACAAGTTCTTATTTAATGTAACCGTCACAGAAGTTACATTGACATCACCGCAATGCAAATGATACTGGCCAAATCTATAACACCAAACTTGATACTATAGGACTGACTGAAGTCTGATACTTTATTTGACACAGTCCACTTTTCTTAATGTCGTGGCAGTGTTACAATGATAATAACACTACGGCAAAGTTTGGCGATGGTGGGGATTCTCTGCACCAAGGCATGCGATGGTCATGTGATTTGTGACATTTTTATCTGTGTTTTGGGAACAAGACTGTTTCAAAACCTCTGAACTTCAATTATTTTGTTTGATTTTACAGGAAGTGTCCAGATATTTGCTTGAGAAAATGATGAGGTGACAAGCATTTGAAGAGTGTAAACTCAACTGGCGCAGGGAAATAATAGGATTTCAGAACAGCTGACGACAAAAGGGTTAATGGCAAACAGGAATCTTAAATGAGGCAGGGTACAGTCAACAGTAAATGAAAAACAAGTAGAATAACTTTTGCTCCCACGATTGAATAATTACTGGCCAATGACGCCTGTGATTATTTCATCGTGGGAGCAAGAGTTACCCTACTTGTTTGTTATTTGGTGGCAAAAGTTGAGGATGCGATCACCACTTTGTCGGGTTGCACTGTCCGCCATTTTGTATTGGGGTGCCCTTTACTTTCCGAAATTGTGTAGCAAAATGTATTCATATACTTTTTTTTCCAGGTGAAAGTGGTGAAAGGTTGCCTGAACGACACGTGTAGTGAAAAGTAGGGAACGGATTGTTGGCTGTACACCCCTGGGGGCCACCACATGGCCTCTTGGCTGGACACCAGTCTTTGTCTGTTGACTAGACACAGGTCTTTGTCCGCTATCTCTTGAGTGGACACGGGTCTTTGTTTCATTGTCCGTCGACTGGACACAGGCGGTTGTTCTCCGTCTGAAGACCAGACGCAGGTCTTTGTTCATTGTCTGTTGACTGGACATAGACCTTTGTCCGCTGTCTGCTGGCCGGACACAGGTCTTTGTTCATTGTTTGTGAACTGAAATGGGTCTTTGTCCCTTGTCTGTTGACTGGACACAAGTCTTTGTCCACTATCTGTTGACTGGAGATAGGTCTTTGTCCGCTGTCTTTTGACTGACCACAGGTCTTTGTCCGTTGTGTGTTGACTTTGACACGTGTCTTTGTTCACTGTCTGTTTTACTGGGCATATGTCTTTGTTCTTTGTGTCTATTGAACGGACACTGCCATTGTTTACTGTCATTCGACTGAATACGAGTCTTTGTTCACTGTTCACCGGATACAGGCCTTTGTCCATTTTTGATTGGACACTGGTCATTGAACATTGTGTGTTGATTGGACACAGATCTTTGTCCATCGTCTGTTGATTGGATTCAAGTCTTTGTCCGTTTTCTCTTGACTGGGCAGAGACCTTTGTCCGCCGGTGTTGGCTTGACATGTCTTTGTTCAGTGTCACGGACACAGGTCTTTCTCATCGCGTCTCTCACTGCCCGGCCAGTCTGTGCTGTCTTTGGCCCCGCGTTAAAGAGTGGATCGACAGGGTTTGTATTGCGTTGCACCGTTTTATGGTGCGTTGCATTGTCACGGTCTGGGTGGTAAGCGTATTACCATCACCAATTGTTCCCGGTTGTTTTCTGAGTCGAATCCCTCACATTACGATTCCTTCCATCTCTTCAGTGGTGAAAATTGCAGAACGGACCATGAAAAAATCAGGGGAGAAGAAAGATCGATGGCTGGATGTAAGGAATAATTAATCTACAAGAGCACGGGTTATCTCTCTTGTTTTCTTTCCCATCTTGATTACACCAGTCTGTGTGTTAGCGATCCTCCCAGATGATCAATCTTAGAAACAACAACAACAACAACAAAAAAAGTTCCAAATTGACAGCTGGGTTGATTTTCAACGCGTTCGAAGACACTCACAAACACTTTTAAACTGATTGAAGTGTCCTCCGATCTGCGAGCGAACAGAGAATGAAATGATCGCTGTTTGCTGCATTATAATTCCAGACTCTCTCTCTGTCTCTCTCTCTCTCTGTCTCTCTCTCTCTATTAATCCCCTCCCTCCCTCCCTCTCCTCCCTCTCTCTCTCTGCTGTTTCGAATCCATATCCTGTTTCGTTCCCGTCATCCTTCAAAGCAGATACCTGCATTTCCATGTTTGCCAAATGTTGAAGAAACCAACGGGGACCATGAACTTTCCCTTTACTGGACCGGACCCTTGCAGCAAACATTCTAACCA
>JADBJO010000129.1:722500-730000 GCA_016801955.1 Conus betulinus | reverse complement strand
CTGGCCTGACAGTCGTCTTTCATTCTGGGTGAAGGAAGCGAGAGTTGCAGATATCTTTTTTTAATTGATCATACTCTGACACTTTTTTTTTTTTTTGCCGAAGAGGTGGAGGACTCGGACTCGGACTCGGGGTGGTGGTGGTGGTAGTGGGGCAAATGGGGAACAGTCAGTGTTGCAATGGAAAAGAAAACGAATATGTCAGAGAGAGAGAGAGAGAGAGAGAGAGAGAGAGAGAGAGAGAGAGAGAGAGAGAGAGAGAGAGAGATCGAGATCCATGGTTTATTCTGCGTAGCCTAACAAATAATTCCTACTCCGTTTTTACCTTGCTTGTAGCCCTGTAACTTTGTCGATTTGTTCTGACACGTAACAAAAACAAAACAAAACAAAACTCTCACTGTAGTCTGGCGTGTAGCCTAATCCAGGCGTGTGTACCAGCGACAGAAGGAACCACCACACAGAAGCAGCCATCTTGTACCACTGGGTGACGTCACCAAGACACCCGCCCTCTCATTGCCTGCATGCTAACTTCATTGATCATACAGAGCTCGACAATGTTCGTCATTAGCGCTCAATATTACACCCCTTGTTTCTCCGGTCTGTGGCTCACAGCTTTGTCTTGTCTGGTAGTTCAGTATCAACGCGCTTTTCTTGTCTCTTGATGCGCAGGTCTCTAGTGGAAGCTTCCGTTCGATGGCCAGACTCCACTGGTTCAAATTCCACATTCAGTCAGGATGTTTATCTTTATTTTGAGAATTAACCACACTCACACACATGTGCACACGCGCAAGCACATACATACGCGCGCGCACACACACATATGCACACGCAAGCACACACACACACACACCAAGGTCTAAGATCATCTTGTGATGAAAAGACGTTAAATAAAAGTACTGAACTGAACTGAATTGAACACACACACACACACACACACACACACACATATTCACAGCTAGCCAGTCTCTCTCTCTCCTCTCCTTCATCACTCTCATTTCTCTCGCTCTCTCTCTCTCTAATTCTTTCGCTGTTTCACGGACGAGGTGCCACGTCTGTTGTAGACAAAATGCCTCACATGCACGTGCCGCGTTCTTTACCGCCTTTGTTCTCTCCGCAACGAGCAAGACAGAGCAGATCAATCAATAGCCGGAGTTGGGTATTAAATGTCTTTGGGCGGAGCCCTTTCGTAGAGTGGCTGTTAATGTCTATAGAGATGCTGCAAGCGCAACGCGATATGTATACTAGGCACGACTGGGTAAGAGACTGTATTTCTTAGACAGAAGAAGAGATAAAAAAGGTCATCGGTGAATGACGTTGTTGTTGTTGTTGCTTTTGTGGTTGCCGTTGTTGTTGTTTTCTTTTTTTTTTTTTATCTACCATATCCCAGTTCTTAGTAGGGGACCACATTCAGTAGGAGAATAATGTCAGCGTGTGTAGAAAATCTCTTATCTTCTCATTGCCAGTCTGTTCATGAACAAAACTTAGACAAGTCTTCTGTCTTTCTCTCTGTTTTATTCTTTTTTTTTCTCTGTCAGCATCCCTGTTTGTCTGTGCCTGTCTGTCTGTCATCGTTCTGTCTGTCTGTCTGCCTGTCTATCTATCTGTCTGTCTGTGTCTCTCTCATGCACACATACACCGAGAACATGCACACAATATCTGCAACACACACATACAAATGCACTCACACACACATTTCTCAGCTTTTCATCATCAAGACCGCTACCACTCCTGTCAACACAAACAAAAGCACACACACACACACACACACGTCTACACACACATACGCGCGCGCGCGCGCACACACACACACACACACACACACGTACACGCACTAAGGGAGATATAGAGAGGGGGAGGGAGGGAGGGAGAGAGAGAGAGAGAGAGAGAGAGAGAGAGAGAGAGAGAGAGAGAGAGAGAGAGAGAGAGAGAGAGAGAGAGAGAGAGAGAGAGAGAGAGAGAGAGAGAGAGAATGACAATGACAAGAGAATGACAATGATAATGATCTTTGGTTGCCTCCAGCTTAAAGTTAAAAAAAAAAAGCCTGAAAGGCAAGGGGGCTGCGCATAAAAATTATCGACTAACGTGGAACTGCGAAGAATGAAAATACCATACCACGTGATATCAACTCGAATACTAATTTGAAGAGGCAAGTGATAAAGAGATGAGTGATAAATGAGGTGAGTAGAGAGATAAGAGATTGTTCGTTCTTCGTCTTCATCGAGTTGAATGTTGTTTGTCTTGCCTCAAGAAGACCAAAGAGGTCGAAACGCGTTGTGTTTTGTCGTTGTCATTTGTTTGCCTTTCGTTTGGCGTAACAGTAATTTTTGTTTTGTTTTAAGTTTGTTTCAATTTCCGTCAGCGATCACTTCACTTTTTTTAAACTGAATTCTCGTAAATACCGGGATCGATTGAAAACAGTGTTCTCAGTGATTTCTGGATGTGCTCAGCATCCCTGTTTATGCAGCTCTGGAATGTATCTCTTTGACTGTGCTGCATCACACCACACTGTATTGCCTTGCACTGCATTGTACTGTGTGGTATTGTAGTGCTTTGTATTGTATTGCCCTGGACCGCCCAGCCTGGCGAAGCAGCATCACAAAGGGTGCATGTACATCAGAGATGGGACGCACAGCAGAAGCTGAGAGAAAGCGAGCCGCGCGCAAGGCCACCAGAACTACCTCCACCTTCACTGTAGCACCCACCCCACATGTGTCCCACATGTGGGCGTTCCTTCCGGGCCCAGATCGGCCTCACCAGCCACCTGCGGACCCACACTCAGCGATCTTCCATCTGAGATTGAAGTCATGGTCATTTTTGAAATCGAAGGACGAATAGCAACAACATTGTATTGTAATGTTTTGTATTGTACAATATTGCATTATATCTTATTGCGTCGTTGCATTGTATCATATTGTATTGTATTGCATTGTAATGTATTGTATTGTATCAGTTCATAATCAGAACAGCATTTTGTGTTTGAAATTCAAGACGAACACCCCGTAAAGAGTTCGCACAGGGCCACCTAACCTTAGACCTACATCCACCCCCACCCCCCCACTAACCCCGTCCCCCTCTTGCAATGCATCTTAAATATCGGCTTGTCGGTTTGACTTTGATAAGCCCATCATCAACACAGATTTCCTTGAACAATGAAGCCAGGGACGGCTCTCCTTTTTCCCATGTGTTCTTTTACGTGCGCTTACCATACGGTATTCTCGGAGCCTTAGAATTTTTGAAAGACAGATAGAGGCCTATAGTGTGATCCACGAAGATTTTTGCATAGTATACCTGCATGTTCGAATTACTCGCACGAGTAGTGACATACTCTTGAATTTGATGAGCCGCGGAGCGTTGATAGCGGTGTAAATCGTTTGTGTTATTAAACGTTTGTGTTCGCTGCTTAAACATTACTGCGATAGAACTTACGTTTTAGGGAAGGCGCGCATGTGTGTTATGTGTGTGTGTGTGTGTAGTGTGTGTGTGTGTGTGTGTGTGTGTGTGTGTGTGTGTGTGTGTGTGTGTGTTCTTTCGAGCATGCGTTTTCTGAGACACACGCAATGATCCCCAATCGTATGGCATGCCCAGGTAATGCTTGACAACAAACGTCCAACTTGAAGGGCACTTATCACAATATGACAATGAAGCGCGCCAGACATTGTGAACCGCAGAGAAATGGTTTATTTCACAAAGAAGACATAAACACTACACAACAATGGGGATGTGAAGAAGTTAACTGAAGGGGGGGGGGGGATGCGGAGATGGGGGGGGGGGGGGGGGGGGGGGTGAGGGAAGGTAAGGAGATGGGAATTAAATAATTCATCGTTGTTGAAGCGAAATTTAATCACTCATCAAGAAAATTATTTCGTCATCATGACTGAATCATCAGACTGCAATAGAAAAAGTTTTATTCCGCGAAGGTTTGGTGGTTGCTTCTTTTTTTTCTCTCATAATTACGCCTGCAATTCAGCCAACACACTTTTCTCTGATGTCCTCGATGTTGTGCAGTTGTTATCAGATCAGTCAACCAGTTTCTGTGAAAAAACAGACAAGAAAAAAGCAAATCAGTGACGTAGAGTTTCAGATACTCATATCGACCCCCAGAATAAACGCATCAAAACTGAAACAGTAAAGTAAAGAAAAGAAAGAAACAAAATAAGAAGGCAAATCTCTGATAGGGTCGCATAAATCTTGGATCACCCGTCGAGAAAAAAACGTTATTCTTCATAGCCGGGGGGAAGTAACTGTGGGTATTGAGTGAAGGAATTACTTCCCATGTACCCCTCTCCCTTTGTTGTTGTTGTTGTTGTTGTTGTTTTGTGTGTGTGTGTGTGTGTGTGTGTGTGTGTGTGTGTGTGTGTGTGTGTGTGTGTGTGAGAGAGAGAGAGAGAGAGAGAGAGAGAGAGTGCTTAATCTCAAGCAGATCAAGACGAAGACTGAAAATTCCGACCGCTTCTTCTTCTACCAAAGGACGGTACTATTTCTGGTGCATGGGGATGGGTGTTCAATCTCAAGCAGATAAGGGGGGACGGGGATGAGGGAAGAAGGTGTTCTGTGTGGTACTGTGTGTGTGTGTGTGGATGGGTGTGTGGGGTTGGAAGGGGGGGTGTGGATGTGGGAAGAAGGTGTGTGTGTGTGTGTGTGTGTGTGTGTGTGTGTGTGTGTGTGTGTGTGTGTGTGTTGAAATATAACGATTGACGACAATAGGAAGAATTTCCTTTTTGATCTCTAGTAGTCTTTACAGACACAACTTGGCTTAAAAAAAAAAAAAAAAAAAAAAAAAAACAGCAGTCGACGAAGTAGATTGTAAACAGAGAGACACCTGAACGAGTCTTTTTGTTTTTCATTTGTCTCTTTCATTTCTCAATGCTATTGTCGGGTTGCGTGGGGCAGTCGAAATTTATACTCTTCCTTGAGATTGGTAGCAGAAGCACTGGGCATTCCCTTTTTCGGAAATCGCCGGGGACCGCAGTGGAGGGACTAGCCAGCTGTAGTGAGCATGTGTCTCTGGGCCTTTCGTGAACTTGCGGACAGGGCTGTCTCGACTGGCTTCGGGGAAAACTGACTTCCGGTCATGAACTTCACAGTATGGAATGTAACAGTCGTCTTAATGCGGCGAGTCGAATATTAGAAACAAAAATTGCTTTCAAAACAGGTGCTAGCTGTTTTGAATTATGAATAGACGCTGTGCTAACTGGCTAACAAGGCATTGTGTGTGTGTGTGTGTGTGTGTGTGTGTGTGTGTGTGTGTGTGTGTGTGTGTGTGTGTGTGTGTGGTTGCTAGGAATAATAGGTACAAATGAGAAGATGGCTTAAATCTACGTTTGTTATCATTATCATCATCATTATTATTATTGTTATTATAATCATTATCATTATTATTATTGCCATTATTGTGCTGCTGCTGCTGCTGCTAATGATGATCATTATTACTATTACTACTACTATCATTATTATCATTATAATCCCTGTCTTCTAACAGCTTAACGATATACTTTTTTTTACACGACGGGTTGCCTGCCTGGGTAGAACCGACTGAAGAGCTGCCTGCTAGTGCTTCATTCAGTCGTTTTCCGTGTCATCCAGTCTAACATTCCTCACTCAATTTTCAGACATTCTTTCATTTTTCTTCACCACGAAGGACGCAAGCTGTGTGTATACGTGTCATCCGCATCAACAACTAAACTAGCCTTCTCTTCTGAAAGTTGGTGATGGGATTTTACGTGTGTACAAGACGTTATGCGTGCGCCTACACACGACACTTCGGTTAATATTCTCATTCGAACGTGTTGTGCATGTGTAGCAGACGTTAAAGAATTACCCCACATCACACTGTGGCACATCTGGTAATGAAACAGCGGATAAATTAGCTAGAGATGGTGCGTTCAGAAAACACCTGAGGGTAATTTAAAACTTGATGTTCAAGAAATTAATTCGCTGTAAGAAAAATGCGTGAACAGTGAACACCTTCCAGAAGAAGAATGAAATCTGATCATGTCCACGATATTTGTCATCTTTAATATACACGCTTCGACTGAATTCTTGGAAAACCAAGTTTTTTCCAAAGTGTAGCATGTGATTGTTCAAACCTCTCTCAGTGGACCATATTCTTTTTGTTTGTTCAATATTAACTTTATTGTATGGAAAATCGAGAGTGGATGTGACTGTACGATTCTATCAAAACAATGACCCACGAACCAGAAGTTGTGCAAATAGCAAAAGTGCTTTCCATGCATCAACTAATAGATTTTTTTTAAAACACTCCCCTTCCCCCTTGCTCCCCCCACCTTTTTTTTTTAAAGTCTAATATCACCAAGTGTGAACAGACTCTAATGTAAGAACTCTCACTCACTCACTCCTCCGCATCTGTACGAAGCTGCTTTCCTGTTAGTCAGAATAGAGTCTTCTCCGAGTGGCTGTTACTACGGTATCGGGAGACTTCTTTAACCGACAACACACCACTCCACTGATCTTCCGTAACACTGCATCTGACCATTCATCATCATGTCTTTCTTTCTTTGGTGTTTTTTTTTTTTTTTAATAGAAGAACAGTCTGTGTCCCCTTCTGAGCTTTGCTTCTTAGAACAACACAGCAGGAACTCTCCGCTCTCCCTGAACAGTTGAAATCAAGCATGAGCAGTTTTCGAATACGCTGCCAAAGGCCTTGTTTCGGGAACCGGAAGTAAATTTCCCACTACACACTACACACGCCAACGCACGGCTGTCCTGAGCATACTGGATGCGCAGTGAGATCTACGTGTCTCTCTTACCATGGTTCCCCTGCACGTCACTGACCTTTTCGGAAACCTTCTTGGAATCACGGGAGTGGGTACTGATAGGGCTGCAACGCCGAGTAAGCGACAGTGTGTGGCAGGAAGTTGTAGAACTCGGTGGTGTCGATCAAAGGGGAATCACTCGTGCAGGGCACGGCCAAGGCGTCCCCCATACCCACCGTCACCCACTCCCCCGTGACCCTCAGGGGGCAGATGATGGAGGCGCCCCCGTCATTCTTCTGCAGAGAGAGAGAGAGAGAGAGAGAGAGAGAGAGAGAGAGAGAGAGAGAGGAGCGCGTGAGAGAGAGTATATGACAATAACAATGATTTATTCATGTCTAGGCCATGGTCCGTTGTGTGAAGAAGGTAAGTGAACAAAAAGATATACAACTAGAGAAGTAAACAACAAAACAAACATTGATTATAAGAAAAAAAAACCCAACAACATAGGAATGAAAAATAAATGTATGAATGCACAGTATTATGAGGTCCCAATTTCGATCGATCGATATAAATGTATGCATGTATATATATATATGTGTATATATATATATATACATATATATATATATGTATATATATATATATATATATATATATATATATATATATATAGAGATAGAGAGAGAGAGAGAGAGAGAGAGAGAGAGAGAGAGAGAGAGAGAGAGAGAGAGAGAGAGAAGAACAAGGCCCGGTTTTCTCTGAAACGCCGAAGGGGATTTACGTGCGGGCA
>JADBJO010000129.1:715000-717500 GCA_016801955.1 Conus betulinus | reverse complement strand
TGTGGCATGGCATGGCATGGTATGATTTAGTATCGCGTGGCATGATATGGTATGGTATGGTTTGATATGGTATGGTATGGTTTGATATGGTATGGTATGGTTTGATATGGTATGGTATTGTATAGCATGGTATGGTATGGTATGGTATAGCATAGAATGGCACGGTATGGTATGGTATAGCATGGTATGGTTTGGTTGGTATGGTATAGTATGGGATGGCATGGTATGGTATGGTATGGTATGGGGTATGGTATGGTATGGCATGGTATGGTATGGCATGGTATGGTATGGTATGGCATGGTATGGTATGGTATGGCATGGAATGGTATGGTATGGCATGGTATGGTATGGCATGGAATGGTATGTATGGAATGGCATGGTATGGAATGGTATGGCATGGCATGGTATGGTATGGAATGGCATGGGTATGAAATGGTATGGTATGATATGGCAAGGCGTGGTATGGCATGGTATGGTATGGAATGGTATGATATGGCATGGCGTGGTATGGAATGGCATGGCGTGGCATGGCATGGCATGGTATGGAATGGCATGGTACGGTATGGCATGGTATTGTAGAGTATGGTATGGTGTGGTATGGTATAGTATGGTATGGCATGGTACGGTATAGCATGGTATGGTATGGTATGGCATGGTATGGTATTGTAGAGTATGGTATGGTGTGTGGTATATGGTATAGTATGGTATGGCATGGTATGGTATAGTATGGTATGGCGTGGCATGGTATAGCATGGTATGGTGTAGTGTAGTATGGTATGGCGTGGCATGGTATGGTATGGTATAGTATGGTATGGCATGGCATAGTATGGTATGGTATGGCATGGTATGGTATAGTATGGTATGGCGTGGTATGGGTATGGTATGGCATGGTACGGGATAGCATGGTATGATATGGTATAGTATGGTATGGCGTGCGCATGGTGTGGTACGGTATGGCATGGCATGGTATGGCATGGCATGGTATGGTATGGCATGGCATGATATGGTATGGTATGGAATGGCATTGTATGGTATAGTATGGAATGGCATTGTATGGTATAGTATGGAATGGCATGGTATGGTATAGCCTGGTATGGAATGGCATGGTATGGTATAGCCTGGTATGGTATGGCATGGTATGGGATGGCCTGGTATGGTATAGCATGGTATATGGCAATGGTATAGCATGGTATAGTATGGAATGGTATATGGTATGGTATGGTATAGTATGGAATGGCATGGTATGGTATGATATAGTATGGTATGGTATGGTATGGGTATAGTGGTATGGTATGGTATATAGTATCGAATGGCATGGTATGGCATGGTATAGAATGGAATGGCATGGTATGGTATGATGTGAAATGGTAGGGTATGGTATGACATATCATATAGTATGGAATGGTATAGTATGGTATGACATGGTATGGTATGGACTGGTATGGTATGCTATGGTATAGTATGGTACGGCACGGCACGGTATGGTATGGTACGGTATACTATGGTAAGGTACGGTATACTATGGTATGGTATGGTATGGTATGGTATACTATGGCATGGTATGGTATAGTATGGTATGGTATTGTACAGTATGGTATAGATGGCTTGGTATGGTATGGTATGGTATGGTTTGGTATGGTATGGTATGGTATGCTATGGTATGAATAATATGTAACTTAGTAGTTGTAGTACAGTTTAGCAGACTGTGCATCCTATCCTGTCCTCCTGTATTCGATAACATTTTAAATCATCGTGTTGTATTTTGAACAGCATTGCATCGTATCACATATGCGCGCTTATACCATGCAGTGCAGTACAATTCTATGCTACGCTATGCCATACTACACTGCGCTACTCTTTACTACACCAGCTATGCTATATTTTACTATGCTAGGCTATACTACATGATACTATGCTATAGCAGAGCAGTACCTTGTACTGCATAGTGTCTATACACACACACAATGCAGCGTGATGAAATACATGAAAGTCAATCGGTTTCATGTTTGAGTCATAGACCAGCCTACACAAACCACCATGTCAGGGCTAATACAGTGGAACACAAGAGCAGAATGGAACAGAGCAGAGTGCAACAGAGCAGAGTAGAGCGAAGCAGAGCGAAATAGAGCTCGGCACAACTGAGTGCACCTGGAACTAAGCGACAAGAAAAACTATCGGACAGACAAGCAAGTGAACAAAACTCATGTTACCTTTGCTGTGATTAGAAGGCAGGACAGACGTGCAAGACGAGAGAGAGAGAGAGAGAGAGAGAGAGAGAGAGAGAGAGATATTGATTGATTGATTGATTGATTGGTCTTTAATACACAAGGATGAAGATTTTAGGCCAAAGCCTAGTCTTACAATCTGTCCTTGTCGTGCATACATTATTTCAACACATATCATTCCTACTGACAATTCAACATAGCAACATGGTAATCTAATTCTACAATGATAAGCAAACTATTCATAAAAGCACTAATGAGATGGGGGAAGGTAAAAA
>JADBJO010000129.1:677500-710000 GCA_016801955.1 Conus betulinus | reverse complement strand
GTGGTTGTTGTTGTCTCACCTGTCTTGGCTGGCTCAGTTGTTGTTGTTGGCTTAGTGGTTGTGACTGGCTCAGTGGTTGTTGTAGCTGGCTCAGTGGTTGTGGTTGGCTCAATGGTTGTTGTTGACCCAGCTGTCGTGGCTGGTTCAGTTGTTGTTGACTCAGTTGTCGTGGCTGGCTCAGTTGATGTTGTTGTTGGCTCAGGTGTTGTTGACTCAGTTGTTATTGACTCAGTTGTTGTTAGTGGCTCAGGTGTTGTTGACCCAGTTGTTGTTGACTCAGTTGTTGTTAGTGGCTCAGGTGTTGCTGTTAGTGGCGTTGTTGCAGCTGCCTTTTGTTGTCACCTTAGTCGTTGTTGTAGTTGTTGATGGAGCTGTTGTGGTCTTCCCAACAGTCAGAGTAAATGGTGCAGTTGTAGTCGGCACAGTAGATGGTATCTGAAGAAACGAAAATTCAGTCTAAAAGCTTTGAACTGCAACATCTGAAATCCCCCGCTCCCCACCCCTAATTCCTTCTGAAACCCCCCGCTCCCTACACTCCCCACCCCTAATTCCTTCTGAAACCCCCCGCTCCCTACACTCCCCCCCCTAATTCCTTCTGAAACCCCCCGCTCCCTACACTCCCCACCCCTAATTCCTTCTGAAATCCCCCGCTCCCTACACTCCCCACCCCTAATTCCTTCTGAAACCCCCCGCTCCCTACACACTCCCCACCCCTAATTCCTTCTGAAATCCCCCGCTCCCTACACTCCCCACCCCTAATTCCTTCTGAAATCCCCCGCTCCCTACACTCCCCCCCCCTAATTCCTTCTGCGGTGGACAAGAGTTAAATAAGTGATGGTACTCTGAAAGTATATTTCTAATCGAGTATTTTTGACACCTCACCTGACTGAGAAAGAAGACATGTAGAAAATCTGTTCAAGTCGTTTGAGAGAGAGAGAGAGAGAGAGAGAGAGAGAGAGAGAGAGAGAGAGAGAGAGAGAGAGAGAGAGAGAGAGAGAGACAGACAGACAGACTAATTTCCTCAGTCTGTCGCCTCCACCCCCTCCTCCCGCCCCAAGTACACATTCCTGAATCCACTTCTTTCGCCATGTCTCTCTGCCTTATCCCCTACCGTCTACCACGACGACTACTATAACTACTGCTTTCCTCTCGGCTCTCTCTCTCTCTCTGTCTGTGTGTGTGTGTGTGTGTGTGTGTGTGTGTGTGTGTGTGTGTGTGTGTGTGTGTGTGAGCGCGCGCTCATGTGTATGTGTGTGCACGTGTGTATTTAAGCGACCACACTGATGGACTAATTGAAGGGCTGACTCCAGGTCTGCTTGTGTGTGCGCACGGTTTCTGTCTCTCTCTCCCTCCATGTATGTATGAATATGTGTATGTAAGTGTGTATGCGTGGGTGCGCGCGCGCGTGTGTGTATGTGTCATAACTACAGGTGAAGTTCAGCAGTATCTGGGGTTTAAGTATCCAGATGGCAACGGGTAAAACCCAGGTCAAAGAAAACGAAACTTAAACTAGGTCACGAACACACACTGGACACATTTACTCGGTATTTACCCAGCTATTACGGTCGGCAAGAACACCCACGATCTTCCTCCTCCCTACGCCAGCTGTGCTAGGATAATATGAAGATGGAACCAGCAATTTGTAATCCTGGTTGTTCACTATCGCCATTCTCATAACTTTTTTCGAGAGAGCCCCCACCCACCCCCAACGTCCGATAAATGACATAACAATGGGTTTCATTGTAAAGCACTATTACTGCTCACCCCCTCTAAAACCTTTCTTGTGTCGTTTCAGAAGCCCAGTTTTCATCCCATGCGTATCCAAATTATGACATTATTTCCAGACCTGCTCGAGGAATCCATACTTTAACTTCCGCCCCTCGTGTCATTTGCGAGATTCGCGGGGTTTATATTTTGTGGAAGAATACCTACCGCAAGCGCTGCTCTAAGTTGCAGCAGTCCTTTAATGCCTTAAGGATTGCCGCCGTTGTTGCTGTGACTGTCTCGGTGGCTGCGCCTGGTGCACCCGTTGCTATACTTGGTCGTGGCTGGTTCAGCTGTTGTTGCCTTCCTCAGCGCTTGTTGCGGGTTAAGGATTTGTACCTCCCTTGTAGTGGCCAATGCATTGGTTGTAGTGAACGTCTCATCAGTTGTGCCTATTGAGACTGTTATGATTGTTACCCCCCAAATTTTGTTGTCGTTGTGACATTCGTTGTGGCCACCCCAGCTGGATTTGAAAATGGTACTGTTATTGCATTTACCTCAGTCTTCTTTGTGCCTGTTGGAACTGTCATTGCCTTAGCTGTCGTTGGAAACGACGTAAAGGTAACTGTTATCAGCTGGCAATATCTGGCTCAGACGTTTTTGTCTTTTGGCTGATGTTGTCATAGGCTTAGATGCAGAAATTGGCGCAGCTCTTGTTATTGTCTCTGTTGATACTGCAGTTTGTGCAGTTGTTACTGAAATACCTCAGTTGTTACAGTTGGTGCAGTTGTATATTTCTCAGTTGCTATTGTCATTGCCGTAGGTGGTGCATTTGGTGTTGGTATTACCCTAGCATTTGTTCTTGTTGGTGATTTTGTCGCAACTGTTTTAGTTGTTCCAGCTGGTTTCGTTTAATGTGCTATGATTGTTGTACTTCAGGGAGTTGTTGCGGTCGATGGACTTATGGTAACAGCTGGAGTAACAGTTGCAGATACCAGCTGCAGTTATGCTGT
This sequence comes from Conus betulinus, assembly GCA_016801955.1. Lineage (NCBI taxonomy): Eukaryota > Metazoa > Mollusca > Gastropoda > Neogastropoda > Conidae > Conus > Conus betulinus. The sequence continues at coordinate 707,283 of JADBJO010000129.1, read as the reverse complement.
CTTCAGTTGCAAAGTAGTTGTTCAGTTTTTAGTGTTGCATTTACTCAAGTCGCAGTAACACAGTTTTTTTGCAGTAGGTTCAGTTGCTGCTGTTGTTGATGCAGTTGCTGTAATTTCCTCAACTGCTGTGCTTGGTACAGCCGCTGCCGCACTAGCCCCCGTTGTTGTTACAGTTGTCTGGCTGTGGTCGGCTAAGCTGTGAAGTCGGTAGAGATGTTGCAGGTGCTTCAGTTGTGGTTTTTGAAGTAACTGCAGTCGATACCCGAGTTGTTAGCTTCACGGCAGCTCTAGCTACAGTCATTTAATCATTGCAGTTGGTTTACATTTACTGTAGTACCTTCACGTATTGTAGATCATACAGTTCTTGTTAAAAAACTAGCTCTGTTGTGTAATTCAAACAATTGTTGTTGAAAAAGGTACAGATTTGTTTCTGAAACAGCTGTCCCATCTGATAAACTTTCATTGTATGCGCGCCAATTGTGAGAACCTCTTCTTTCGTTGAGGAAACTAGTGATTTTACTGCTGTACTTCTTGTCTTAGTAATTGTGGTTGGCGAAGTCGTCTTTGCAGTTTCCTCAATTGTTGTAGTTGTCCCAACTGTCAAATCCTTACTAGCTTAAGCCATTGTTGTGTGGCTTCAGTTTTTGGTGGTGGGGTAGGAGATGCTGTAGTTATATCAGGCCTTACTGTAGATACGACAGTTGCCATCGCAACTGTCTCTGCTGTGGGCACCATTCCCTCACATGCTGGAGAGTGCAGTTGCTCCAGCAGATAATGTCATTTGTGCTGTTGTGATCGTCTTACTTGTTGCGGCTGGCACAGTTGTCTACATAGTTGCTTTGTGCTCTTGTTGTCATTTACATTGTTGTCTTTGTCAATGAAACAGTTGTTACAGTAGTTCCTTGAATTGTTATTGTTGTTTGTGAAGCCATTATCATAAACCCCGTTGGTGTCACGTTTCGCTTAATCTTTTTTTTATTGTCGTTGGTGCCGTTGTTCAATGGGGTTCCTTCAGTTGTTGTTGCGCATTGACTGTTATAATCTGCAAGCTTAATGCTTTTGATGTTTCGATTGTTGATTGGTTTATTAACGTCTTCGTTTTCATCCAACAGCCATTTTGATTTTGCGCCGAATATGAGAAGATAAGTGGTTTCTTGTCCTTCCTTCGTTTTCACTGTCCTAAATGTTATTTGTTTTGCCTGAAGAAGACCCAAGAGGTCGAATTGCATTGTGTTTTGACCTGTACTTTGTTTGTCCGTGTCCTTGGCGGTAACTTTTTCTAAATTCTGGTTTATCAACGTTGTCTCAGCTGTTGTTTCGGCTGCCTTCGTTGCAGGTGTTGGTGTTGTTGGCAGAGTTGGTGGGTTGATGCTGAGTGGCTCCAACTGTACCGTGTTTTTCTCTTTCTGTTTGCCCAGTTTGTAGGTAATGAGGATGTTGTTGTCACTGGCAGTTGCTGTTATAGTCTGTCGAGTTGTAGCTGATGCAGGTGTTGTTGTATCTGTCTGGCTTTTGAAACAGTCAGTGTCATGGTTGCCGTCGTCGATCAAGTCGGTGTGGGTGGAGCAGTGGTTGTCGTTTGCTTGTTGATACCTGTACATTTGTTTTGTGGGGTGATGTATTTGTTGTTGTAAAGGATGTTGTAGTTCGTGCATTTCTTTTTGCGGCTGGTTCATTTGTTGTTGAAGCTGACGTTGTAGCTGGCTCATTCACTGTAAAAAGTTCACGTTGAAGAGGGTTCATTTGTTGTTCTGATAGCTGCTGTGTTTGTTTCATTTGCTGATGTGGTTGATTCGTTTGTTTTCATTTCATTTGCTGATGTGGTTGATTTCGTTGTTTTTCATTTCATTTGCTGATGTGGTTGATTCGTTTGTTTTCATCTTATTTGCTGATGTGGTTGATTCGTTTGTTTTCATTTATTTGCTGATGTGTGTTGATTCGTTTGTTTTCATTTCATTAGCTGATGTGGTTGATTCGTTTGTTCTCATTTTATTTGCTCATACCAACTTCCCTGTTGTTGCATGGTTCACTTGTTATTGTAACTGAAATTATAGTCGGTTCATTTCCTTTTTTTCTGTCAGTGGTAGTGCACTCACGCTCATGTCAGTGCCCTGTCTACAGCCATAGCCTGAAATTCACGGTGTGGTTGATACATTTGTGTTGTTGTTTTTTGATCTTGTCGGTTTCTTTTTTGTTTAGCTGATGCATTTGTTGTTGAAGTTGATGTTGTGGCAATGCATTTAGTTGTTGTAGTTAGTTTATTTGTAGCTGAGATTGTTGCTGCATTTGTCTGCTTCATTTAATGTTTTGCTTGGTTCTCTGTCGTAGTGAGTTCACTTGTTATTACAGTCAAGTTGTAGTCAGATCATCTATTGTTCCTGTTGATTTATTTATTGTAGCTGACGTAGTTGATGCATTTGTTGTTGTAGCTGGTTCATTTGTTTCTATTTTTATTTCAGTTGATACTGTCATTATTTCTGTTCTTTTTTGTTGTAGTACTGATGTTGTGGTGGTTGGTTCTTTTTTTTTTTTTTTTTTTTTTTTTTTTTTTTTAGCTTCATTTATTTCTGTAGTCGATGGTATGGTTGGTTCTCTTGTTCTTGCAGGTTATCTTGCTGTTGGCTCATTTGCTGTTGTAACTGGTATTGGGTCGGTCATTTGCTGTTGTAACTGGTATTGTGGTCGGTTCATTTGTTGTTGTAACTGGTATTGTGGTCGGTTCATTTGTTGTTTGTAACTGGTATTGTAGTTGGTCGCTGTAGTAATGGTATTGTAGTTGTTCATTTGTTGTTGTAACTGGTATTGTAGTTGGTTCATTTGTTGTTGTAACTGGTATTGTAGTTGGTTCATTTGTTGTTGTGTTAGTTAGTTTATGGTTTTAGTTAAGGTTGATGCATTTGTAGTTGTAGCTGACTCGTTTGTTATTGTACATGATACTGTAGTTGGTTCATTTTTATTTGGATTTGTTCATTCGCCGTTGAAGTCGATGTTAAAGTCGATGTCACTGCTGTTCTAATTGACGTCGTAATAGCTGTACATTTTGTTGCTGTTGTAACTGATGTTGAATTTGGTTCATGTGTCGTTATAGCTGGTTCGTTTGTTGCTAGAGTTTATATTGTAGTTGGTGCACTCGTTTGAGTCAATGTTATACATGGCGTGTTTGTTGATGTGACTGTTTCTTTTTGTAACAAAGTGACGTTGCGGTTCTTGCTGTTGTGGTCAATGCTATGGTTGGTACATTTGTTATTATCCTTGGTCTAGAAGTTAATTTACTGTTGTTATTGTTGTAGCTGGTTTTAATGATTTTGTAGTTGATGTTGTAGCTGGCTGATTCGTTTCTTTGTCGGTCTATTTATTCTTGTGGTTGATGTTTGATGCATTCGTTGTTATTGTTGTTGTATTTGGATCTGTAGTTTGTTCGTCGTTGTAGTTGATAGATTTCTATGTTGAAGTTAACACTGTAGTTTGTTGCGTTTCGTTGTGACCAATCTTACACCTGTGCAAATAATAATAATAATGTTGATTTATATAGCGCCTATTCTCTAAAAAATAGGGCTCTAAGCGCTTTACATTACCAACAACGCACACACACACGCACGCACACACACACACGCACGCACACACGCACGCACGCACGCACGCACGCACGCACGCACGCACGCACACGCACACGCACACACACACACACACACACACACACACACGCGCGCGCGCGCGCGCGCGCTCACGCACGACCAAACACCCACGCTCTCAGACACCCGCATGCACGCACGCACTCACAACAACACGGCCTGCACGCACAAGCAAACACAACCACCAGGCGTGCACGCAAAAACCCACTCAGACACTCGGAAGGTGGATTAGGAAGTTGGGGGGGGGGGGGGGGGGGGATTACGACTGAAGAAAGAAGTTGGTTTTTGACGGCAGATTTGAAAGAAGAGGGTGAAGGTAGGTGTCTGACACTGATGGGAAGTGTATTCCAGACAGCTGGTCTTGGAAGGAGAGAGAACGTTGACCAAAAGATTTTGTTCTGACAGAAGGAATGCGCAAGAGGCGACTGTCGGCAGAGGAACGAAGTTGACGGGATGGGATGTAGATGTGGAGGATGTCGGAAAGATATTTTGGTCCAGTGCCAGAAACAGAGAGAGAAACAGATAGAAGCCAGCTTGTAGTCAATTCGCCTCTGAATTGGAAGCCAGTGGAGGGACTGCAACAGAGGAGTGACATGTTTACGTTTAGACGCCTTGCAAACAAGCCTGGCAGCGCTATTCTGAACCTTCTGCAGTTTATTGAGTAGGTACTTTGGTGAGCCAGCCAAGAGACTGTTGCAGTAGTCCAGCCTTGAGAGAACTTGGGAACAAACCAGAGTTTTTGTGGCTTCAATGGAAAGGAAGTGTCTGACTGAACTGATCTTACGTATTTCCAGATATGCTGCCTTGCAAACATTAGACACGTGGTGCTTGAAAGAAAGGTGGAATCAAAAGTCACACCGAGGTTACGAGCCTGGGATGAGAGTTGAATATCGGAACTTCCGATACTGATGAAAGGAGGAAGGGAGGGATGACCTTGGAGTTTGGGAGGAGCAAGGAGAAGAACTTCAGTTTTGTCGTCATTCAGCTGCAACTTATTCAAAGTCATCCAATTCTTTAAATCTTGTGAACAGCTTTAACATCGTTAAAATGTTTTTGTCGTTCATCTAATTCTGTTTGTTGTTGATGCTGTACTTGGTGCATTTGTTGTCATCGCTGTCTCATTTGTAGTCGATGTTGTTGTTGGGTGCATTAGTTGTTGTAGCTGATGATATAAAATGGTTAATTAGTTGTTGCAGTTGTGGTTGTAAGTTGATATATTTATTGTTGCAGTTTGTGCATTGCTGCTGTACCTGATGTTGCAGATAGATTTTTCTTGTTGCAATTAATGTTGTAGCTAGTGCATTTACTGTTGCATGTGACTCATTTGTTGTTGTGATTGATGTCATAGTCTGTGTACTTTTGATATTGTGCTCGTTATCGTCATTGTTGTAGCCGGTACATTCATTGTTGTAGTTGAATTGTTTTTAGTTGTGCTTAATTTGTTGTTGTAGTTAGTTGAATTGCCATTGTAGTTGGCATATTTGGTTCACCTGTTGTTATAGCTGACTTATTCATTGTTGATCTCGATGGTTTATTTGTTGTCGTTGTTCGTTGTCCGTCAGGCGTTGTAGATGATGCAATTATTGTTTTAGCTGTCTCGGTAACAGAGGCCACATTTGATGTATTAATTGCTGCTGTTGGTGGTAGTTTCCGTCGTTGTTGTAAACAGTTGTCTCATTACTAGCTATTGTATTTCCACAGTTATCGTGGTTGTCTCAATGTTGTCTTTGAAGATGTCTCAATAGTTTTTGTTTCTGCTGCGTTTGGCGCAATTGCTGTGTTTTTAAGTAATGCAGTTGTCGCTGTGGCTGGCGCACCTCTTGTTGTACGTGTCTCACTTGTCTTCAGATTTGGTTCCATTGTCGTCGCAACTGGCTCAGTTGTTGTGGCTGGCTCAGTTGTTGTTGCAGCTGTCTTATCTGTCGCTTCGTTTGTCTCAAATGTTGTTGTAGTTAATATAGTTTGTCATTGTGTTTGGCACACTTGTTGTTTAAGTTGTCGTTGTGTTTGATTCAACTGTTGTTCTCGTTTGTTCAGTTATCGTTGTAGTTGGCTCATTTACTGAGACTGGAGTAACTGTTCTTGGCGCAGTCGTCGTGGTGGTCGGCTTGAATGTTGTTGTCCCCTCCTTTGCTGTTTCAGTATGGTGGCCCCATTTGTTGCTATGCCTATCCCAGTTGTAACTGTAGCTGGTCGAACTATAGTTGTCTTAGTTGCCATTGTAGTCATTGCAACTGCTGTAACTGCCCCAAATGTAGTTGCCTTAAGTGTAGTAGTTGGAATCGGTTCACTTGTCAAAACTGCCTCCGTGGTTGTGGTTGTGTGTTGTTGTTGTTGTTGTTGTTGTTGTTGTTTGTTGTTGTTGTGTTTGTTGTTGCTGCTGCTGCTGCTGCTGCTGCTGCTGTTGCCCTTATTTGTAATTGTAGCTCCCATTTAGATGCGTCAGTTATTGATGAAGTTAATGCTAGTGATGTTGCAGTTGCAGCATTTGACGCTGACGTTTCTGTCGTCGTTAATGCAGCTGTTGTGGTTTCGCCAGTCGTTGTTGTATATGGTGATGATGACCTGGCGGCGATCCCATTTCCATTGACCTTGATTGTACTTGCCTACGTTGTTGTAGTTTGTGCAGTTGTTGTTGAAGTCGCGCCTCATTTGTCAACTGCAAAAAAAGATATACAAGGTGCGTTTTTGTTGAGTTGCTCCATTTTCGCAATTACCTCAGCTGTTATAGCTTGTGCAGTTGCTGTTGTAGCTGCCTCAGTTGTTAGTTTCAGTTTCATCAAGGAGGCGTTACTGCGTGCGGACTAGTCCATTTACGCTACACCACATCCGCTGTTTTGAGACCACAGTATGCATGATTTGAAGCTGATGGGTAAATGAATTAACACTTAAGATGAGACAATAGAAGAAGAGGGTCTCGTGGCTACAACTCAGCGGATGTCTGACCTACGCATTAGCCCAACGCGCTGGTCAGACCTTGAGTGCCTATCTACCATGTATTTTTTTTCCCAGTTGTTACGGTCGCCCTAATTGCACCTGTGCTGCAGTTTTTTTTGTGTGCTAGAGTTTCATTTGGTGGTGGTGGTGGTATAATTGTTGTTGTAATTGCTCGAGTTGTTATAGTTAATACAACTGATGCTACAGTCGCTGGAGAGGGTGTCATTTTGTATTAGCCCAGTTATTTCAGTTAGTCCAGTTGCTGTTGTACTTGGCTGAGTTACTGTACTTCATGCAGGTTATCTTGTTGTTATCCGATATATTGTTACGGGTGGTACAGTTAATGATGTAGTTGCCTCAATTGATGTTGATGAAGTTGTCTTATTCGTTGTTATACTTGGCGCAGCCACTGATGTAATTGCATCAATGCTGACACGGTCGTTGTCAATACTTCAGTAGGTATATTTTACGCAGCTGTTGTAACTGCCTTATCTATTGTAGCTGCCTCTTTGAAAGCTGTGGTTGAAGCTAGTGCTGTTACCTTAGTGTTTGTAGATATGTCAGTTGTTTTAGACTGTGGAATTCTTGTCGTTCCCTCAGTTGATGTTAAAGTTCCCCTAGATGTTGCGTTAACTTCCTAAGTTGTTACAATTCCCTCCGTTACAGCAGTCCCCTCTGCTGTAATTGTTCTTCTTTCAGTTCCCTCAGTTACTGAAGTTACCTTACTAGTTGTTGTAGTTACCTCAGTGGCTGCTACAGTCACCCCTCTTGTTGTTGTAGATCCCTCAGATGTTGTAGCTGCCTCAGTTGTTTGTGGTTAGGGCATACAGAAACACAAAAGGATGCATATAAGTAAATGCAGGCATACATAAGGACTCATATGGACCTACGCATATATGCATTACCTAGGGATATTCTTGGATACAAATAAATCAATAGGAACATGATGGGATACACCAGAACAATTCAGGACCTCAAGGGACGCACGAGGATACAGAATGACGGCCAGGTATACATATCAAAATGGACGGGAGAGGAGGGGGAAGAAAGAGGAGGGTGGTGGTGGGAGGAGAGATGGTGAGGGACGGCAGAGGCGGGGGAGTTGATCTTCAAGCTTTGTTCATTACGGAGTGATTTTAGGCTTGACCTGATTTATAGGTAAGTGTCATATACTTACAGAAGGGATTCTGATTTCCTGGATGAAAAGAGGGGAAAGGCTGGGGAATGAAGCTGAAGTGCAGTATGTTGGGAGGAAATTTTGTGTACAGACAGCTATTTCCACAAGGATGGGTACTTTGAAGCGAGAGAGAGAGAGAGAGAGAGAGAGAGAGAGAGAGAGAGAGAGAGAGAGAGAGAGAGAGAGAGAGAGAGAGAGCGCGAGAGAGAGAGAAGAATTTAGCATGACAAGGAATTGGAAACAACTGTAGTTTTCACTTTTGTAACATGTTTGCTATCTCACAACTACAATCACAAAATACTTACTTCCAGGCAAGCATTATTGCAATGCCACGAAATAAACAAGACTTAAATTCAAGGAAAATCGCACATGAAAGTGCACTAGAAAGAAGTGTTGTTTTATTTTGCTTCAGTTATTCTGGGTTCTATCTTACGGTGAAGCTTTGGGTTCTGATAAACTTCCCCTGAAGCAGAAACCACTATCCCCAACCATGAGAGTCCCCGGATGGCGGATAGGGGGATGCCCCAAGATGCGAGCGTTAGCTGCGATGTAAGTCAGGCTTGCTTGGTCGAATAAGCAGTCCCGGGCCAAATGGCGATGCTCCTAGTAGGATGGGGCGGGATAATAGGTGGAACTGTAATCTCCACTGAAATACCCTATGTATCCAATGACAGGAGCGTCATGCGATCACGAGCCGCGCTATAAGCTCTTAGCCCTGGGGAAGGACATCCCAGTGAACAAACCATCTCCAGCTATGGACAAATAGCCGGGTAGAGTGGATTCAAAAGCCCAGTAAAGCAACCAGTCTAGGACAGCGTTCACTCTGATATGACAATAAGTCTGATGTGCTGGTCCCTCACTGGTCAGAGGCATAACGGCAGCACAACGCATCTCCACTCACGTGACAGATACATTTCCCATCGCTAGCCACCCCCGCTTCAGCCTTCAGTCTCTCGCCTGGAATGCAATGATACTGAAGGCGTGTTCTTTGCTTGAACTTGCCTTGACTGGATTCACAAACTACCACTGTTTTACAAGCTTTCGCAGTGGCACTCCGTCAGCGCCTTTGGGGTGAAGTGAGCCGGTTCTTTTAAGTTCATCCCCTACATTTCGGGGATACTCTAATCTAAACCATTTTGAAAACTGCGAGTCTGGGATCAGGAGAATGTTTAAGCGAAATGCCGCCTTGCCTGTCATACACATGCGTTTCTGTGTGAACCTAGCAGTGAACAGCGTGTCTTCAGTTCTGACGATGAAGACTGGGTTGGTCTGTGAACTGTAAACGTGAGTCTGTATATGTGTGTGCGTGCGTGTGTATGTGTGCGTGCGTGCGCGTGTGTGTGCGCACGCGCGCGTGTGTGCGTGCGTGTGTGTGTATGTGTGTGTGTGCGCGTGCCGCAGAGGACTTTTCTCAACAATTTTTGCGGATTTCCTTCCAAGACAGGATCAGATGAGTGTTGCGCGTATTGGTCCAAGTTTATTAGCACCACAACAGGGGAAACGTACAGCATTAAAGGTTACATTTAGCTCCTTAGCACTCTGCCAGATTCCCACCAGGAGCAAACATGTGATCTGACTGTTTTTCAGCGTCTGAGATGTAAAACGTGAATAAATACGTCACTCAGGCTTTTAAATGTACAGTACAAATTCCTTCCCTAGAGCTTTTGAAGATTTAATTTTGAATCTGTTGGGAGTCTTGGATCAAAAGAAAAATCGACTTTTCTTGTATGATTAAGTAGTCAAAATTACGTCCCTCTCACAACCCTCCGTTTGTTTAAGGTTCAGTGTGTCACTTTTTATACTGAACTTTTTTTTGGAGAATGGGGGAGGGGAGAAGGTAAAGTGTGTGTGTGTGTGTGTGTGTGTGGGGGGGGGGGGGGGAACAAAAGCACAAAAGCCCCATCCCACCCATTCCTAATTTTCAAAAAGGACACCTATCTGCATATCTACCACTCAAAAATGAGGAGTAACCCCCATCCCCACCCCACCCGCCTCTTGATTCATTTTGCACACTGTCAACACTGACGGCTGAGTTGACCGACAAACTTTTTTTCTTGTTTTCAGACTTTTCGAAGCCTTCTGCGTTGGCCTAAACGTTTTTTTGGATCAAACTGAAGGACACACACACACACACACACACACACACACACACACACACACACACACACACACACGCACGCACGCACGCACGCACGCACGCACACACACACACACACACACACACAGTGTTCACCCACAGGCTGTATCTGGAGGGCAAGGGATGCTCAGATGCACCAGTATGTCACACTGGGAAATGAGCTCCAGGTTACAGTCTGAAATCAAACGTCAACAAATTCAGCCTTACACTCACATGCTATTTCTAAAACAAATCGCGCCATGTACCTATAAAATTCGGCAGAATTCTAAATATTTAGATATATTTTACGAAACGTGCAAAAATACGCAAGAGAACATTAACGTAGAGCTCGCCATTTCTAACAAATTAATAATGTCAACATAAAACATTCCAAAATTACGCAGCGTGTTGAACATACTCATAAGCAGATAACGATAGACACCATCCATTCGTTAAAAAAAGAGTTTAGAAATAAATCTATCCTACAGTTTTCTAAAGATTTTCAAGACATCGCACGAGTACGTTCTGGAAAGCAGCACAACTGATTTAGGTATTAACGTCCAATTCTAACCATAAGATAATAATGTTTCAAAACGATGTCACTGGCGAAGAAAACCCAGGTAGATGATGCTCACAAAATGATTATCTATGACCCGAACACTAACAAAATCCCCCCAAACAAGCATTACCCCATAAAAGCTTCCGTAATATAATGGCAATCACAAACTATGTAAAACGACGCGATTCGTCCTGGGAAATCGTTAGTATCATGAACAAAGTGGAATACATCCTAGCCAAATTGAACACATCAATATGATACACAGCAATGTCTTGCAAAGCCGAATTAAAACCTGCTTATTTAAAAGAAAAAAACAAAAATCATCAGGAATTGTTATAAACCCTAAAGCTTATCTTAGTGTGCAGAACAATGTAAAATGTAGAAATGAAGACACTCTCTTTGTTACGTTCTTGTTACACTGTTCTGAAGTGAATCATTAATCATGGCATTATGCCTAGGGTACAATACGTATCTTTGGCGTGTGCGCGAACTTGCGGTGTATACTCACACCTTATGATGACGGGTGATACGGTGGTGGTGGGGGGCGGTGGCAGGGTGGTGGTGGTGGTGGGCGGTGACAGGGTGGTGGGGGTGGTGAAGGTGATGGCTGTAGTAGGCGAGGTGGAGGGGGTGGTGGTGGTGGGGTGGGGAGTGGTGGTAACCCTGGGTGGTCGGTAGTCAAGACATATTGGAGTGGTGGCGATCAAACCTGACACACACACACACACACACACACACACACACACACACACACACACACACGCCCCCTTCCCCTCCAACACACACACACACATAAACACACGCGGGCACACATACACATGTGCACCCCACCCTCCATAAACACACACACACACACACACACACACACACACACACGAGAAATGGATTTTGTTTCCACTACTTACGTAACTGCAGTCTTCACAAAAAGAAACGGTCATCGCGGGCAAGTCTTAAGGTCTTCCTCTTCTGTCAATGGGAAGTGTCCCAACGTTTAGAAACACAACAGGGCAATTTTCATGACGACCCTACTTCTCCCTTTCTGTTTGTTCCGCGTGCAGGGATAGTTGCAGACAAACATGAAGAAAAATGACAGCAGCACAGGGATAGCTATAATCATACCGCATTCAAAACGGGTCAGGTTGTGGACCAAACATCTTTGACGTTAAAGGCGCGCATGGCCGGCTTTCTATGAAAAGTGCTAAGACAGTCATTGAATGAGAGGAATTTTCTGGAATGATACTCAATTCTTGAAAAAAAAAAGAAACAAACAACAGTTACCATTAGATTAGGATGGACAAAAACTCGGCTGAGAGATATATCTTTTGCAAAGACAGTATTGATTAAAAACAGTTCTTGTACTACGACAGCTTTTTTTTTTTGACAAGTGTGCAATTAAGGTTATCTATCTACTGGGATTACATGGAATGGATATGGTGCATAAAACGTATTTGGGAATAATAAAGAATAAAACAGAAGACAGACATTGGCACTCAACCACAAAGGCGCTGAGGATGATATCAACTGTCAACTGATAAAAAGAGAATCAACAGTCTCCTTCTAGGAACACTGAATTTTAACTATAAGCCTCTTCCCTACATGGGGAAATCAACTGGGTTAAGTGACAGACTGGAGCAATGCTATCGAATGAGAGAAAAAAAAGAAAGCAAATCAACATCGTTGCAAATAAGGACATTTCATAGTATTCTAGAAACAAATGATATTCTGAGTAAATAGGGAATTCACACACAATGACATGTGCTCTATTTTTCTCATATAATTTAAAAAAGATGCAACACATTATTGCAGCAGCATGATTCTACTGGATTTTTTTTTCTTTTCTTTCCTTTTTTTCCCCTTCCTTTCCTTTTTTTTTTTTTCTTAAGAGACTCAGAAAATGTTATGGAAGAAATATGCGAAAGCTGTAGAGTAAACAACATTGATAATAATTAGTTCTGTTTGGATACGATCAAAACCATAAGACCGTTTCATTTTTTGACAATTTTTTTTTTTTTAAAATTTGAAATGCAGGATAATTAAACAAAGTGTAGAACGAGAAATCACTTATCTTCTCCTGTTCGCCTCGATCAAAAGATAATTGGTTTCTCGTTCTTCGTTTTCACCGTCCTAAATGTTATTTGTTTTCTCCTGAAGAACACCCAAGAGGTCGCAGTGCATTGTGTCTTGTCCTGTACTTTGTTTGTCTGTGTCACTGGCGGTAACTAACCCCCTCTCTAAAAAAAATAAAGTGTACATTGTTTTTAAGGGAACTTAAGAACATAATCAAAACTGAGAAACATTTATCCACTTAACATGACATACACTGACATGCAGAGAATGGTTTCCATCAGAAGTCTTATTCAGAGTTAGCGTTCTTGATATGATGATTTATACCCGACATCCCTTTTCTGTACTCACTGTATTGAATTGTTGTGCCCATGGTATTCAGAACTTATATTTCACATGTTTCTTTGATGTGCTGTAAATATAAACTAATGATAATGTATATTTTCCACTGCATTTTTAACATAAAAAAGAAATGTATATGACATTTTTTAACAGAACAAAGCATTAAGACGCATCGGAAATATACTACTTATATACTTCCATTTGAAAGAAAAAAAGAAGAAAAAAAAAGGTGGATTGCTCATGGCAAGTAATACAGAGCTGTCTTATGTTCAAACAGTTTTTCCAAAATGACAATTTGCAACTTCGAACCTGACAAGAACCTAATTTTTACTGGTTGTATCATTTGACATAGACTAGGCATTACATCTGTGGTCGCTGTGCTGTTCTCTGTTTCTGGGTAAGTGACCATAGTAAAGTCTTGCTTTATTTGAATTCCACCGATCCAGAACAACAAAAGTTGAACATACACTGCCCTGGTTGAAAAGCAGTTATGTTCTTTGGCGGCGTGATTTAGAAAAGACCATTAGAGTCAGTTCCCTTGGACAGGAAGTCACTTTCCAGTGACGAAGTAACCATTTTGAATGAGAGATAAGCTGACTGCCTGTTCAGTTGAAATCATGTTAGAAATATGAGCCCACGATAACAAACCACTGGACTCAGCTTAACCATTAACAATGTCGTTCCAACTGGAAAGAAAATCGTTAGGTTGCTCAAGTGATTTGATTTACAACATTTTGGTAATTTTTCAACAGCAAACAGAGGAACCCCTGAAAGTGTTTTCCCCTACACTTTGGATCGTTCGCTTATATATATATATATATATATATATATATATATATATATATATATATATATATATATATATATATATACACTAGAACACTTTGCACATTCACGCACATGCACGGGTTAGTCCAGACAATGGCTCGAGGATTCTTGCCAAGCCCTTCAATGGAACCAGCTACTTGCCCAGTCCGAGTCACCAGTCTCTACGAGTATGGTAGTAGTAGGTTGTCCATGCTGCTGTAGCCCTCTACGGCTGTCCTGTCACAGAGCCTGACAACACTGTCTCCTATGAACTACAGGCATACCCAGTGGTCTGTCCCTGGGCCGCTCAGCACGACGTTGCTCACAAACGAACTGCTAGCTAAGAGATACGTCCTGTACGAGCCTTGATGTCGAACTGCGGCAGAAGATCTGCTTGTTTACCTGACTGTTGGTGAACACTTCTCAAACAAGCCACAGCCCAGCTCGCCTGTATGCGCATCATCCGTATGACCCACAGTTTGTACTTTTCTTATTGTTTTTTTTTTTTTTATCGGTCATCAATCAAGTCATTACCAGAACCAATTTCTACCCCTACCCCACCCCCACAGAAAAAAAGCTGTCCGTTTTGTCGTATACTGACTGCAAGACAACATGGACGGATTTCTTTCGTGTTCTTAAGAACGCTAGCTAGTAACACGAAATTCCAAGAGTAGATTGGGATGCAGACATTTCGTTAGAGCCCTCCCGTACCCTCCACACGCACGCAATACCCTTCCCCCTTGACCCCTCCAACACATGCCCTTGCGTTGGCCATTGAAAAAGGAAGTAAGGAAAGGAAGGGTGGAAATATGCTGGTGACCGCACCCTTCGTGTCAAGCAACATCCACATGACTGGTTGTCCATAGGTTCAGCAGTTTGAAAGACAGATGTTAATTTCCTTCAAAACTGTCGTAAAATCCAGTAAGTTCAACAATAATGCATATTGTACGTACCGATGTACGAACAAAAATATACAATGTTTGGCCCAGTACATTGTGATCTCGCTGTCTTCGTGGGCAACCGAAAGTGAACACAGAAATCTAGTAATGCAATAGAGTGTATAGTACAGCATTACACAGTTCTATACAGTATGATACAATACTACACAATACGATACACCATATTACAATATCGTATACTACGATACAACACAATACTGTGATATACAATACAGTGCAATGATACTGAACACAATTCAGCACGGTACAGAAAAACACATGACACACCATGCTACACTACACTATACAATGCTACACTACAATACACTACACAACACTATGTTACAAAAACTATACAATGCAACACAACATAATACAGTGCAATACACATAGAGCACCCACTGGAAATAAAAGCCCAGAAAAAATCCACCGCGGAGACAGATATGTGGAAATTCTTCTGCCCCAGTCGCTACTTTTTCTTCTCTACCCGAAGCAGCGGCGTCTCTGTCTGATAAATTACTTGTATAAAAAGGTAACAAAAAATCACCCCACAAAAATAAACGAAACAAAAAAAAAAAAAAAAAAAAAAACCCACCACCAACAACCACCAAAAACAACAGAAAAACAAACTCAGGGATACCATAGCCTGACCGAGCGTTTTGTGACAAAAATCAATCCTGAAAAAAGACTGGTTGTAAATCTGCCCCTTCCGATTTCCGATTGATTTCGATGTTGCTGGTCCTTTTTTTCAAATACAAAACAAACACACAAACAAACCAAAGTTCCATCACCTGAGCAGAAATTCCCTGCCTCTCCATGCACACTGCTAGTACAGCCTGAAGCCAACAGTAGAAAGACCAGCATCCCACGTCGCTCTGTCCACATCTTTGTCATTATCAATGGTGAGACAATTTCGATTTCTTCAATAGTAACTCGCTCATGATACAACACTTTTAGTGCGTCCCTTGCTGCGACGTCTGGTAAAGAGCGCGCGAAATTTCCCAGTATGGAGCCATACCTTAGAAAACTACGCACCGTCATTGGCTGAAACCCGTGGGCTAATTCGAATACGAGGCAGACCTTCTGAAAGAGCCTGCTCAGACTGGGCAAAATGTTCGCAACATGAGCAGTCTCGTGTTGTCTTTTTCTACTTGAACGACAAAATCTGCGGGCTGTGGACGAAACGTGCGAGTTCTGGTAGAAAAGACTGTCCAGTGTGGTGACTTTGTCCGGAAAATGTTTTTTCGTCTACTGCGCTGGGGAGATAGGGGGTGGGGGTGGGAGAGGGGGCATATGACCATGACAGTGGCAAAGTACCAAAAAAATAGGAAAAATAAATGGGGAAAAGATTCCTTTTTGCCAGTGAAGAAAAGCCTTGTCATTCACTGGTAAACGGAGAGAGAGAGAGAGAGAGAGAGAGAGAGAGAGAGGGGGGGGGGGGGGGGGGGAAGAAGGCAGGCAGGAAGGAAGAAAGAAAGAAAATGTCCTCCATGGAACTGCATGAAACACACACACACACACACACACACACACACACACACACACACGCACGCACACCAGACTGGATAATTCTCATAGAGGACAACTGACAGGGCTTGCGCATTCTATTCTGACAGTCTTGGGATTACTCTCTTAAAAAAAAACAGGAAGTTATGTACAAATCCGGAAAACAAAAATCAAAGACAACACACAAACACAATCTTTCCTGAAACTCAAAAGCACCATCTGAAACCTGTTTCCCTCCCTCCAGATCAACAGGACTGTCAGTCTTTATCTATTTTTTCTTATACACTTTTTTTCCTTCTTCTTTTTCTTCTCTTCTCCTCCTCCTCCTCCTTCTTCTTTCTGTTTTCCTGTCTTTGTACAGGAGAAAAACAAAAACAAAGCCGAAAAATACAATAAAAAAAAAACAACAAAACAGAGGCGGAAAAACTGTTTTGCTTAATAGCTGGAGATAATCGCTAAATAGGAAGTTTAGGTGGGGACGAAGATGGTGGGGAAGCGGGGGGTGGGGGGGGGGGAGGAGGGTATTAGAGAAGATATAGAAATATAGAATGCGGGCGTGGGATAAAAAAAAAAAAAAACAAATAAAAGATGAAGGTAAACAGTTGACATTTCTCACTGGTGGGGATGGCACAGCTGAAGGGTCGGTCAGGTGGCAGGCGAGGGGTGTGCATTGAAAGCTACTGTTCGTACAGCACGTGACAATCGGCCGATACCACGCGCGACTACGTAGATGTGGCTTCCCAGACACAATGGATCCACACTGTCAATGGTGGATTGTGACAACAAGCCTTTCTGTCGTGGCGCGGCGTGTAAATGGTAGTGGTCAGCCTTCACAAAGTTTAGGACTTCGTGCAAGCATGCCTGTCGCTGCGCTTTGTTCTTTGTTGTGCATTGTCTACAGTTTCTTGTCAAAAAAAAATGGACTGTTTCTTCTTTCCCATTCCGTTTTCTTCCTTCTCTTCTCGTGTTCGTCCTTGCTCGCTTCCACGGTGGAGGAGGCACAAAGAAAGAGACAGAGAGAGAGAGAGAGAGAGAGAGAGAGAGAGAGAGAGAGAGAGAAGAGAGAGAGAGAGAGAGAGAGACAGGAGAGAGAGAGAGAGAGAGAGAGAGAGAGAGGGGGGGGAGGAAGAGAGGACAGAGAGTGAGAGAGATAGGAGAGAGGAAAGGACACAAGAGAGAGAGAGAGAGAGAGAGAGAGAGAGAGAGAGAGAGAGAGAGAGAGAGAGAACGGGAAGGAAGGCGCGGGAGGAGAGGGACAGACAGGAAGAAAGGAAAGGAGACACAGGAGCCTGAAACAGATAACCCTCACTTGCTTTTAATGAACATGAAAGGATATTTCTCTACAAGCTATACAATACAAGGCACTATCAAATCTATTTCACAAAATGAGAGCTCAGTTCAAAGTAATGTTTGTAACTTCCTGCGCATGTGTTTCTTTGCCAATTGTTCGGGTTTTTCTGAAGTTGCTTATACATCTTAGTTTCTGTTTCCTCAAGGAGTGTCACCTCGTGCGGACTAGTCCATAACGCTACACCACATCTGCAAAACTATGAGACCACACTGCGCACGATTTAACTGACAGATAAACAAACTGATGATGGAGATGAGCGGATTTAAGGAGTCTCATGGCTACGACCTTGCAGGTGTCTGAGCCGCGCATTAGTTCAGCGCGCAGATCAGACCTTGGGTACCTCCCTAACATTAGTGCCAATGTCATCATTTTTATGCGCTTGCGTGAAAGTACACGTGTGTGTGTGCATGGATGGGTGGGTACAGGCGCATGTCCGTGTGTGCCAGTGTATGCAATGCCTGTGTAATGGCTGTGTGCGTCTGCGCGCGCGCGTGTGAGAGTGCGTGCGTATGTGTGACACTTCTGTTCCCCACCCCCCTCCCTTCCATCCCCTAACCTGTTTTCAGCATCACGCTCTCCCTGATTGCATCAGTGCTCTTTATTTGCCAGACCTAGTTCTCAGGGAAATGTCTTTCTCTTAGTGCTGACTGATGTAGTTTTACAATATCCAAACACACGGAAGTCAGCGCTCGTTTTCAGGCTTCAGCATAAGCTTCTTTGATAAGAGATGGCTACGTTTCAATCGGGTTCCAATTCTGAAGTGGAAAGACGCACTGGTTAGATAATATTTTTCCTCATAACGCTGGTTGTTGGTCAAGTTGAACATGGCTGAGAAGCTGCATGTAAGTCAGCTCACGTTGAACTGGAAAGTCGCATTTGCACTTTTCCTGTAGGAGCACAAGAGAACAAGTTTGAAGGCTGAAATGCAATTCTGGTGCCTACCTGCTGAGTGCTTGAGCACTGGTGCCTCCCATCGTCTTGGTGGTAGGTTGGATAAGAAAAGCGAGCCTCTCTCCCCTTCTCTGTTTTCCGTCTGCCTCACCATCTCCCTCAGGTCATGTCCTGAAACCTGTGCTCTCTCTACACCTTAACCCCCTTTCAGGCCATGAAACTGTGCTCTCTCTACACCTTACCCCCTTTCAGGCCCTGAAATCTGTGCTCTCTACACCTTACCCCTTTCAGGCCTGAAACCTGTGCTCTCTCTACACCTTAACCCCCTTTCAGGCCCTGAAATTTGTGCTCTCTCTACACCTTACCCCCTTTTCAGGCCCTGAAACCTGTGCTCTCTCTACACCTTAACCCCTTTCAGGCCCTGAAACCTGTGCTCTCTCTACAACCTTAACCCCTTTCAGGCCCTGAAACCTGTGCTCTGCTACACACCTTAACCCCTTTCAGGCCCTGAAACCTGTGCTCTCTCTACACCTTAACCCCTTTCAGGCCCTGAAACCTGTGCTCTCTCTACACCTTAACCCCCTTTCAGGCCCTGAAACCTGTGCTCTCTCTACATCTTAACCCCTTTCAGGCCCTGAAACCTGTGCTCTCTCTCTACACCTTAACCCCTTTCAGGCCCTGAAACCTGTGCTCTCTCTTCACCTTAACCCCTTTCAAGCCCTGAAA
Organism: Conus betulinus; assembly: GCA_016801955.1. Lineage (NCBI taxonomy): Eukaryota > Metazoa > Mollusca > Gastropoda > Neogastropoda > Conidae > Conus > Conus betulinus. Next base: position 688,237 of record JADBJO010000129.1, on the reverse strand, counting down.
TTTGGGCTTTCGCTACACCTTAACCCTTTTCAGGCCCTGAAACCTGTGCTCTCTCTACACCTTAACCCCTTTCAGGCCCTGAAACCTGTGCTCTCTACACCTTACCCCCTTTCAGGCCCTGAAACCTGTGCTCTCTCTACACCTAAACCCCTTTCAGGCCCTGAAACCTGTGCTCTCTCTACACCTTACCCCCTTTCAGGCCCTGAAACCTGTGTGCTCTCTCTACACCTTAACCCCTTTCAGGCCCTGAAACCTGTGCTCTCTCTACACCTTAACCCCTTTCAGGCCCTGAAATTTGTGCTCTCTCTACACCTTAACCCCTTTCAGGCCCTGAAACCTGTGCTCTCTCTACACCTTAACCCCTTTCAGGCCCTGAAACCTGTGCTCTCTCTACACCTTAACCCCTTTCAGGCCCTGAAACCTGTGCTCTCTCTACACACCTAACCCCTTTCAGGCCCTGAAACCTGTGCTCTCTACACACCTTACCCCCTTTCAGGCCCTGAAATTGGGCTCTCTCTCTCCTACACCTTACCCCCTTTCAGGCCCTGAAATTGTGCCCTGAAATCTCTACTACACCTTACCCCCCTTTCAGGCCCTGAAATTTGGACTCTCGCTACACCTTACCCCCTTTCAAGCCCTGAAATCTGTGCTCACGCTACACCTTAACCCCTTTCAGGCCCTGAAATCTGTGCTCTCGATGCACCTTAACCCCTTTCAGGCCCTGAAACCTGTGCATCCTGTAGGTCCATCCATGTCATGTCTCCCTGACCTGCATCATGCTCTTAAACCCGCGCCCTCCATACCCAGACCCATGTCACACTCAGAAATCTGCACACACGCTTTTCTTTTGCCCCCCACCCCCCCTGGTCACTCCAACTCATGCCATCTCCTGAATTCTAAGCGCCCCTCCTCCCCTAACCTATGTCATGATCTGAAATCCGCGCCCCCTACCACCACCCATGTCAGACCCTGAAATCCGCCCCCCCCCCCCCACCCATGTAAGACCCTGAAATCCGCCCCCTACCACCACCCATGTGAGACCCTGAAATCCGCCCCCTACCACCACCCATGTCAGACCCTGAAATCCGCCCCCCCCCCCCCCCCACCACCACACGTCAGACCCTGAAATCCGCCCCCCCCCCCTACCACCACCCCCCCTGTCAGACCCTGAAATCCGCCCCCCCCTACCACCACCCATGTCAGACCCTGAAATCCGCCCCCTACCACCACCCATGTCAGACCCTGAAATCCGCCCCCCCTACCACCACCCATGTGAGACCCTGAAATCCGCCCCCCTCCCACCACCCATGTGAGACCCTGAAATCCGCCCCCTACCACCACCCATGTCAGACCCTGAAATCCGCCCCCCCCCCCCCCCACCCATGTGAGACCCTGAAATCCGCCCCCCCCCTACCACCACCCACGTCAGACCCTGAAATCCGCCCCCCCCCCCCCACCACCACCCACGTCAGACCCTGAAATCCTCCCCCCCCCCCCGTACCACCACCCACGTCAGACCCTGAAATCCGCCCCCCCCCCCCCGTACCACCACCCATGTCAGACCCTGAAATCCGCCCCCCCCCCCCCTTCCCACCACCATGTCAGACCCTGAAATCCGCCCCCCCACCACCACCCATGTCCCCCCCCCCCCCCCACCACCCTATGTCAGACCCTGAAATCCGCCCCCTCTCCCCCACCCCCATGTCAGACCCTGAAATCCGCCCCCCCCCCCCCACCCATGTGAGACCCCCCCCCCCCCCCCCCCCCCCCCCCCCCCCCCCCCCCCCACCCCCCCCCAGACCCTGAAATCCGCGCCCCCCCCCCCCCCCCCCCCCTTCCACCACCACCTATGTCAGACCCTGAAATCCGCCCCCCCCCATGTCAGACCCTGAAACCCGCCCCCCCCCCCCACCACCCATGTCAGACCCTGAAATCCGCCCCCCCCCCCCCCCATGTCAGACCCCTGAATCCGCCCCCCTGCCACTGCCCATGTCAGACCCTGAAATCCGCCCCCCCCCCCTCCCCCGTCAGACCCTGAAATCCGCCCCCCCCCTCCCCCGTCAGACCCTGAAATCCGCCCCCCCCCCCCCCCCCCCCCCCTTCCACCACCCGTGTCACACCCTGAAATCCGCGCTCCCTGTATACTCTCCCCACGTTACTCTCTGCATCCATACCCCGGGTACCCCATCCTCATCCCTCCCCCCTCCCTCTTTACTGCTACCTATGTCAAGCCCTAAAATCCGCATCCCCCCCCCCCCCCCCCCCCATGTCACGCCCTGCATCTGCACCTCCTCCCCATCACCCCCATCCCCCTCCCATGTCACGCCCCAGCAACCGCGACCGCCGTATCCCCCAACTATGACCTACGCCGTTTCCGCGTCCTTCACACCCGCAACCATGTTGTAGGTTACATCCACGATCCCCCACCCATGGCATACCCTGCATCCGCGCCCCACACGTCGTATCCTGTATTTGCTTCTGCCCCCGCCCCCCCCCCCCCCCCCCCCCCCCCCCCCTTCCACGTACGTCCATCCTTGCCATGCCCAGCATCCACGCCATGTGTACTTCCACCCATGTCACGCCCTGCCTCTGTGCTTAACCGTTGGCCCACCGACTGAACGGATGATGAAAGTATGACTGAACGACCGACTGACCGAATCAATGACTGAACGATCGACTGAACCAATGAATAACTGAACAACCAACTTACCGATGCAATGACTGAACGATCGACTGACCGACTGAACGAATCAATGACTGAGCGACTGACTTACCGACTGAACCTATCAGTGACTGAACGACCGACTGAACGAATCAATGACTGAACGACCGACTGAAACGAATCAATGACTGAACGACCGACTGAACGAATCAGTGACTGAACGACCGACTGATCGAATCAATGGCTGAACGACCGACTGATCGAATCAATGACTGAACGACAGACTGGAGGAATCAATGACTGAACGATCGACAGAACGACTCGATGATTGAACAACCAACTGACCGAATGTATAACTTAACGACCGATTGACCGACTGAACGACTGAATGACTGACTGGAGGAGCGCCCGACTGGCCAACTGAACGAATAAGTGACCGAACGACCGACTGACCTATTTAACGAATGCATGACTGAACAACCGATTGACCGACTGAACGAGTGACTGACTGAACGAGCGACTGACCGACTTATCGAAAGAATAACTGAACGACAATCGACCGACTGAACGAATAAATGATGGGGCGACTGACTGACTGACTTACTGAACGAACGTATGAGTGAACAATCGATTGACCGACTGAACGCTTCAGTGACTGAACACCAACTGACCGACTGAACGAACGACTGAAAGACCGACTGACCGAATGAATGACTGAACGAGCAAGCGACCCAACAAACTTACGACCGACTGACCGAATGACTTACTGAACGAGCCAATATTCGACCGATCGACGAAATAAACGCACGAAAAACAAAAAAACCCCCCCCCCCCCCCCCAAACAAAAAAAAAAAAAAAAAAAAAAAAACGAACGAGCGAATAATCAGACGAGTATGAAAGAAAGGAATGAATAGAAAAAAGAAAGAAAAAAAGGAAGGAAGAAGAAAACAAATGTCACAAACAGTGTACCAAAGAATCAATAGAACATAAAACGATTGTAAAAAAACAAACAAAAACAAGAACAAAAAAAAAAAAAAAGAAGATGCAAAGCACTCCCAGTTTATCTTGAAATTGTGGAATACGCGTGAGATATTCCATAACGAAGAAAAACAGTTTTGGGCCGTTATAGCCGTTAATAACAGCTATTCTGGAAACATCGGCCATCATCTGTGACCCATAATGAACATACCTACAAATTGTCAGAAAAGATCGGCCAAGTTTTTTTTTTTTTTTCTGAGATATTCCATGAAGAAGAAAAAAACGTTTTAGGGTCGTTATAGCCTTTAGTAACGGCTATAACGGTAAAATAAAACATCGGGCATCATCCGTGACCCATAATGATCATACCTACAAATTGTCAGAAAGATCGGCCCAATAGTTTTGTCTGGAGCGAGTGGAGCACATTTTGACCACGGACGGACGGACAGACAGACATACAGACAGCATTTCTTCGTTCCCATTCTAATGTACTCCCTGTTCTATAAAAACTGGGAGTATAAAAAGACCACACACAAAAAAAAATCGTCTGAAAACATCGCGAGTGGTGGGCGGAGGGGAAGGGGGGAGAGAAAAGAAAAGAAAAACCTGTTGTTGCAACCCTATGAGCCTTTGCTTTTTACGTAAAACATTTAAACTGTTGATGCAAAAGCAAGAAAACCTAACACTTTTCGTGGTAATACCGTGATTATCACATTACAGGGCATACACACTGGAATACATTGCAGAGGTTTGTTAAATAAATAAGTAAATAAATGAATAGAGAAATAAATACGGTAATCAAACGATCAATTTCTCACAAAGTAACCACCAAAATACACAGATTATTAATTAAATGAAGGAACGAATGATGTTTATGAATTTGAACTGTCGAGTTGTATCAGAAACTGGGATGTGGGGAAATATTCGTGGGAGACTTTAATGATAGACCTATGAATTGTATGTATGTGCATGTGTGCATGTGTGTGTGTGTGTGTGTGTGTGTGTGTGTGTGTGTGTGTGTGTGTGTGTGTGTGTGTGTGCGTGCGCGCGCGTGTGCATGCGTGTGAAGTGCGTGTGTGCGAGCACGCGCGCACGCATGTGCGTGTGTGTGTGTGTGTGCGCGCGCGCGCGCAAGCTTGTGTGTGTGTGTGTGCGTGTGCGCGTGTGTGTGTGTGTGTGTGTGTGTGTGTGTGTGTGTGTGAGAGAGAGAGAGAGAGAGAGAGAGAGAGAGAGAGAGAGAGAGGAGAGAGAGAGAGAGAGAGAGAGAGAGAGAGTGCGCGAACGAGCGCACGTGTATGTGTTAAACGTTCGAGAGCGAGTGTACGTGTGTGCATGTGTGTGCGTGCTTGCGTGCGTGCGTATGTGTGTGTGTGTGTGTGCGTGTGTGTGTGTGCCTTCGCACGCGTGTGTGTGCATGTGTGCGCGCGCGCGCGCGCGTGTGTGTGTGTGCGTGCGCGCGCGCGCGCGTGTATGCGTGTGCATATGTGCATGCGCGCGCTTGTGCATGTGAGTGTGTCCATGTCTAATTGTGAGTCTGTTTTTGCGCGCACAAGTGCCTGCGCGTGTGTGTTTGTGTGTGTGTGTGCGAGAGCGCGCGTGCTTGCTTTAGAGAGGGGGTTAATTACACCGTCAAGGACACAGACAGAGTACAGGACTAGACACAATGCATTTCGACCTCTTGGGTCTTCTTCAGGCGAAAACAAGTAACACAGAATGACACGAGTGATGAATGTTTAACAGGTGGGCGGGGAAGGGGAGGGAGGGGGCGTGAGAATAGTGATGCTGGACTAAGGAAAACGTAAGAATGATGAAAACTGGACTGCAGGAAAAGGTGAGAAAGATGGATGATGGAGCGGGGTAAAACATGCGAATGGTGAATGTGGGATGGGAGGGGTGTGTGTGTGTGTGTGTGTGTGTGTGTGTGTGTGTGTGTGTGTGTGTGTGTGTGTGTAGGAAGCGGGAAGGGGGGGGAGGTGGTTGAAAATGATGAATACTGGACTGGGGGGAAATGTGAGAATGACCAATGTTGGACTGGGGGTAAACGTGAAAATATGGAATGTTCGACTTGGGGAAAAGGCAAGAATGATGAATCTAGAACTAGGGGGGGGGGGGGGGGGGGGGGGGGGGGGGGGAGGGGGAAAACGTGAAAATGAGGAATGTTCGACTAGGATTAAGGCAACAATAATGAATGTTGAACCGTGTGAGTGTGTGTGTGTGTGTGTGTGTGTGTGTGTGTGTGTGTGTGTGTGTGTGTGTGTGTGTGTGTGAAATGAGCAAATGTTCGACTAGGGAAAAAGGCAACAATGATGAATGTTGGACTGGGGGGACTTTAGGGGGAGAGGAGGTTGAGACGCGTGAATGGTGAATGCTGGACGGAAGGGGAAGAGAAGAACGCAGGAAAGATGAATAGAGTGGTGCGACGCTGATGAACGTAAGAGGGGGCAGAACAAGACAACAGTAAATGAAGAACAAGATGAAAAGAAGAGAACATAAGAATGATAACAGAGAGACGGGTAACTGGGGAACGTGAGGATGAATGATGGACGAGCGAAGAAAAGGAGAACGAAGATCAATAGATGTGAGGAAATGACAACGTGAAACTGATGAATGATGCTCTGGAGGAGGAGAGGAGTTTTAGAGAATGAATGACGGAAGGAAAAGGAACATACGAATGATAAATGAAGGGCGGGATAGGAAGAGAACCGGATGGAGCTGAATATGGTACGTCCACCCTACTGTTCGATACCGCCTAAAGAAAAGCAAAAGTAGGGTAGCAATGGAAACGACTGAAGAAGGAAGGGGGGGGGGGGGGGGGGGGGGGGGGGTACTGAAGGGCCGCAGGTTCAAATCTTTAAAATACTGAAAGAAGACAGCTGTAGTCAAAAAGCGAGAAATTGCCACTGGACGGAGATGGAAACTGGTGGTGGTGTGTCCATCCTTTCAGTATGTCCACAACATGTTTTTATACGGGAAAGTGAAGGCTCTCTGGAGAACATCAAGGAGTGAACTTGAAAAGCAGGGAATGGCGAGAAAACTGAATTGAACAGTATAATATCCTGTTGTGAAAGAATGCAAGCGAGGAAATAAAAGGGGAAATAAAAAATTGTGTCGTGATGAGCACAACATATCCTATGTGAGTGGGAATATGGGCAAAAGTGCGATATTTGTAAACAGTATCTATCTAAATCGAAATAATTTGGGTGGATCAGACGTAAACAAAACAATACCAGTTAAGATGTTGTCACCAGACTGAGACTTGAAACATGTACGGATCAAAATTTGAAAAAAATGTCCAAGATTTCTTTAATCGATGTAATTCAGCATAGTTGCATCAGGAATCCCACTCCCTCCCTTTCCCATCCATACCCATACCCACCCATTGAACAGTCAGCTCAAGGAAGAGCACATAGGCCGTTGTTAGACGAGTTTCCACACGCCTGCGGTTTCATGAAGTGATGTACTGATGAGACTGCGTAGTGTTGCATAAACCCTTTACCATCACCCTTTCTCTCTCCACCCCCCACCCCCCCCTCCGACCACTCTTCCTGTTGCGGTCATCCCGTCTGCCCTAACATCTTTATGAGAGTCAACGCTCAACCTGAACATGACCGCACATCGAACCTGGCTTGGGTATCATTTCTCTACACAGGGTCCACACTGAATCGACTTTCATACTAGTTCGACGGATGCGCGAGATATCTCACCAACAAAAGGTTGTTGGATACTACCGGCGTTATCAAAACAGATATCGCAGCAATGATAAACTGTTGAATACTAAGAACGGTAACACAAGCAAAGTGTTTCATGGAACGGCAATGAATAACACTGAGCTGCACTCTAGTTACACTCAAAAAGAGTGAAGCACTGAGCCTGGAGAACTCAGAAACAAAGCTGAGTTTCAAAAGAGAGTGACCGAGGGCGCAAAATGAAGCAACACTTCGAAAGAGAGAGGGTTAGTTACCGCAACGGACAAAGACTAATATAGCACAGTGTTTGTCTGTGTCCTTGGCGGCAACTAACCCTCTCTTTCGAAATTTTGCTTCAGAAACAAAGTCTAACTCAAAACCAGATGCAGAAACGTGGTCACTGTATTATAAAAAAAAAAAAAAAGAAAGAAAAAAAAAGAGCACGGTGTTGACTGCCTCCAGACAGGACACGGTCAATCAGGGGGCACCTATACGGCAGCCTGTCTGTTGACCTAGGGTACAGTGTTGACTGCCTCCAGACAGGACACGGTGAATCAGGGGGCATCTATACGGCAGCCTGTCTGTTGACCTAGGGTACAGTGTTGTCTGCCTCCAGACAGGACACGGTCAATCAGGGGGCATCTATACGGCAGCCTGTCTGTTGACCTAGGGTACAGTGTGACTGCCTCCAGACAGGACACGGTGAATCAGGGGGGCACCTATACGGTCGCCTGTCTGTTGTCCCAGGGTACAGTGTTGACTACTTCCAGACAGGACACGGTGAACCAGGGGGCACCTATATGGTCGCCTGTCTGTTGACCTCGGGTACAGTGTTGACTGCCTCCAGACAGGACGCGGTGAATCAGGGGGCATCTATACGGCAGCCTGTCTGTTGACCTAGGGTACAGTGTTGACTGCCTCCAGACAGGACGCGGTGAATCAGGGGGCACCTATACGGCAGTCTGTCTGTTGACCTAGGGTACAGTGTTGACTGCCTCCAGACAGGACACGGTGAATCAGGGGGCACCTATATGGTCGCCTGTCTGTTGACCTAGGGTACAGTGTTGACTGCCTCCAGACAGGACACGGTGAATCAGGGGGCATCTATACGGCAGCCTGTCTGTTGACCTAGGGTACAGTGTTGACTGCCTCCAGACAGGACGCGGTGAATCAGGGGGCACCTATATGGGCGCCCGTTTGTTGACCTAGGGTACAGTGTTGACTGCCTCCAGACAGGACGCGGTGAATCAGGGGGCACCTATATGGGCGCCTGTTTGTTGACCTAGGGTACTGGGAGCTAACGGAAGTTAACCTTAAAGCAAAAATGTCACGCACGTGGAATGTTGAGCGGAAGAAACGGCCAGAACACTGCGCGCGCGCGCGCACGCACACGCACGTGTATCATGAATTTCAGTTTAAGCGGACAGTGCCTTTACAAACGTTAAAGAACAGCTGCTGACATCATCGGACTCTGGATGGTTGGATACAAACGAAGGATCGTCTTGTCAGACCCAGCTCGTGCAGACGTGGTGAAAAAACAACAAAGTCTTGGCATGCCAGTTCCACAACTACCAAGAGAAGAATGTTCGTGCTCTGAGGAGAAATAAATGAATCAAAGCTGAAAGGTTCATCAGAAACAAAACCGAGACGGCAATATCGGAGATGGACACGGACAACGCCTGCTTCAGTACAACCCCAGAAAGCATTTTCAGGGCTGTCAACACGTACAAAAACAAAGAAAGAAAAACAAACAAAACGCAAACAAACGCACAAGCAAGCAAACCACAAACAACAAAACCAATAAGTCAGTTCCGTCAAGAGAAAATTCTGACTGACATACGACTTTCAGGTACACGTATTCATAACAAAAATTCCCATGCTCTGGTCCTTTAGTCAGGTAAAACTAGGCCATGCTAAGTGCACCAACCCCTCGATCATTTCGCTCAGATTTACCTAAAAAAAAAAAAAAAACCTGGCCATTTCCTTCTGTCGGCCAGTCAGCACACCACATGGACATCAGATAAGTCTCTCTTCGTTCTTTTTGTTTGTACTGTCCTAAATGTTACATGTGATTTTTTTTTTTGCTTGAAGAAGACCCAAGAGGTCGAAATGCATCGTGTCTTGTCCCGTACTTTGTCAATGTCCTTGGCGGCAACTAACCCCCACTCTTTCTTAAAAAAAAAAAAAAAACGATAAAAAATCCTTTCGAGGTAACTCCAATGCAACAAAGACACATCAAACTGCCCAAGTAGTGAACAGCACCGCAGAATGAACAGCAAGTGCCTCCTGTTCCAGAGGTCAACCTCTCACTATCTAGTCACCAGATTACAAGAAAGAACTTGCATCTAACAAAGCTTATCAAGAAAAAAAAAGTGTTCCAGACCACAGGAAGATGAACAAATACACAAATACTGAAAATCGATCGGAAAATAGTACAGAGAGAATGTTGAAACCCAAATTTGAAAAATAAAACAAGTGGAAGAGAGTGACACAAAAGAAGAAATTACCAGCAGCCCATTTCTGGAAGACTGGGACACAACTGAGACTGAAAGATCCTCACCTCCCGCTCATTCCTCTGCATTCCTATGGGTGAATTCAAAACACAGATTAAAGAATGGGTCACAGAGACAGGAAAAATCCAATGAAGAAACGAAGGCAAAAAAAAAAAAAAGTAGGAACACGAGTGAAAGAAAAAAAATTACGAGCACAATATCGCACTAAGACTGGAACACAGCTTCTACACTAAAACAGCCCTACCCCCACCCACCCTTTCTTTGGCATGCGGTTTCCGTTGTACAAGGTGAGTTCTAGGTGAGAGGTGTGCTGCAGATTGGCTCTCAGGATGTCCGAGATGACCGAAGTGAAAAATAAACACACATTAAAGAGATTGTCAAGCAGGCGCAGAACAGTATCATGCAGAAAACCCTCACAGAACAACTGTGTTCACATGTTGGCAACACTGGAAAGTTGTCCCCGAAATTCAGGGAATGTAAGCTAGTGCGAGAAATGAGTTTCGTAGGACCTCCTCCAGGACGCTGTGAACTTCGTTTCACTCACAGAAAGGAAGGAAGGAATCGGGGCTGTACCAGTGACGAGGAGCCATGAAGGATCTAAGAGAAAGGATGGGGAGGGGGGAGGGGGGGGGGGGGGGGAGGGGGGAAAGGCGTTCAGAAGAGTAGTAGTTGGGCGCTTAGATAATGAAAAATAAACACTAGTAGCGACAGATAGTGGAAGAAAGCCACGTGACATCTCCAGTTTCTGAAAAGGCAAGACGGGTGCAAGAGGAAGAGGAGTGGAAATATGAAGAAGTGGCACTAAGGAGTGGGAGAGGCGTAGGCAGATATCTCCAGTGAATTATAACAGATAATTGCGTGTTTCTTAATCACATCGGTTACTGGCGCAACGGACACA
>JADBJO010000129.1:667500-670000 GCA_016801955.1 Conus betulinus | reverse complement strand
AAGGCAAGTAAAATACAACTTGTACAAAAAAAATTTGAGCGTGTATGAAATCTGCACGAGACAATCGCAGACCGGCAGAAATGAGAAAAACAAAAGAAGTCCCACTTTCCATCCCCTAGTGCCCCCAGTTGACTGCCAAGTTTTAGCATGAAAGAATTTTCACATGAATTTTTTTTTTTTCCCTATACAATGACTGTCACGACTTACGAACTGATGATCTCAATGAGCAATAACCCAATTCATTGCATCAACCGATAAAGAAAAGAAAAGAAAAACGCAAAGAATATGGAAAGCAGACTGGGGAAAAAAAAAACAGCAAAAAAAACAAAGCCGCTATCCAAACCACCCAAATCCAAACACAAAGGGAGAGAAGCAATCGTCAGGCCAGCAGTTTGAAATTCCTGTTCACCTATGGCAAGATACAATGGCTGACGTACTCAGCATGGCTTAGTTTTTATGTCCTTAGATGCCAATCATCTAGCTTGTACAACATGCCTCGGTTTACATAACTGTATGTACGTGTCCCCCCCCCCCCCCCCCCCCACTCTCTCTGTGTGTGTGTGTGTGTGTGTGTGTGTGTGTGTGTGTGTGTGTGTGTGTGTGTGTGTGTGTGTGTGTGTGCGTGTGTGCGTGCGTGCGTATGTGCGTATGTGCTGACAGAACTTTCTGTCCTCTGCATGGTGACAGCCCTGAAATGGGTCTAAGTGGGTCAGCCGGTCTACAACCAAACGACAGTGACTGAATCAACATGACAGACAGCTGATAATGGGGCTCATTTCTCAAGGTATTCCAAGGTTCTAAGCTGAAGGAGGAACCAGATGCTGCCACAGTTTGGCTGCCTACAACATCAGAGAGGACATGTTGCTGATGTCAGGCGTGCAAAGATATTTTTTACACCTCACAGAGTAACTAACATAATGCCTGGCGAGCACCGGGTATCGTGCATTTTGTGGCGAAATTAACACAGTGTCAGGTGCACCGGATATCGTACATTTTGCGGCGAAATTAACACAGTGTCAGGTGTGCACCGGATATCGTACATTTTGTGGCGAAATTAACACAGTGTCAGGTGTGCACCGGATATCGTACATTTTGCGGCGAAATTAACACAGTGTCAGGTGTGCACCGGATATCGTACATTTTGCGGCGAAATTAACACAGTGTCAGGTGTGTGCCGGATACCGTACATTTTGCGGCGAAATTAACAGTGTCAGGTGTGCACCGGATACCGTACATTTTGCGGCGAAATTAACACAGTGTGAGATGTGCACCGGATACCGTACATTTTGCGCGGCGAAAATTAAATTAACACTGTCAGGCGGGCACCAGATATCCTACACTTTACGGCGAAAGTAACATAGTGTTAGGCGTGCACTTTACGGCGAAAGTGACAGTGTTAGGCGTGTACCGTGTATCCTACACTTTACGGGAAAGTGACACAGAGTCAGGCGTACATCGGGTATTCAACATCTTATAGAGAAAAGTAACAATGCTAGGCGTACCCCGGGTATCCCACACATTACGAAGAAAGTATCAATGTCAGGCGTTTACTGTGTGTCCTGCACCGTACGGCGAAAGTAACATGGTGCCACATGTGCAGGGATATCCTACATCACGGATGAAGTAACGTGTTGCAGGGAGTACACTCATATCCTTCATCTTACGGCAAAGTGCCATGGATGCCAGTGCGCACTTTATGTTTTGCCGAAAGTAACACGGTGCCGGGTGTGCACGGACAGCCTACACCTTACAGAGAAAGAAACATGGTGCCAAATGTGAACAGATATCCTACACCAAAAGTAACACGGTGCCAGATACGAACGGATATCCTACACCGAAAATAATACGGTGCCAGATATAAACGGATATCCTATACCGAAAATAACATGCGAGATATGAACGCATATCCCACTCTCAAAATAACACGGTGCCAGTTATGAACGGATAATCTACACTGAAAATAACATGGTGCCAGATATGAACGGATATCTACACTGAAAGTACATGGTGCCAGATAAACGGATATCCTACACAAAATGGTGCCAGACATGAACGGATATCCTACACGGAAAATAACATAGTACCTGGCTGACCAAGGAGTGACGCACCGCGTGCGTGCGCGCGCGCGCACACACACACACACATACGCACAAACAAGCAAGTGCCTGCGCGCAGGTCTGCCTTGTATAAGTTCAAGTGGTAGTCGTTAAATTGTCTGATATTACTAATGTCGACTGACATTAAACTGAATAAGAAACAATAACAACAACCCCCTCAACACATACACCCATTGTCGCGCACGGGCTCTCTCTCTCTCTCACACACACACACACACACACACACACACACACACACACACACACACACACACACCCAAGTCTGTCTGACCTATCTTGATATGGATAGATGCTGAATTGAAGAAATAACAAAAAACAACAGACACACACAAACTCACTCACTACAGTTACTTCGGATGTTTCTCTCTGACACCCCCCCCCCC
>JADBJO010000129.1:652500-665000 GCA_016801955.1 Conus betulinus | reverse complement strand
CACACCACTCACACACACACACACCTTACTTTATACAGCGTTACTTCAGTCAGTCTCAAGCCTTCCTTTATCTGCCTTTAACAGCAAAATGTTCATGAGAGACTTATTTTTATGTAGACTACGGCGCTCTGGCAGCACACAGCAGTCTGCAAACGCCCACTGCCTGCCTGACCTCAGCTGCCCAGTCTGTAGGACTTATAAATCAATGATCTCACCATCATCACGACGGAAATGACGTTAGTTCCAAGCGGCGCCAGGCTTTTGTGGCCACACTCCACCATTACGATTTTGCACCCAAATCACTTTATAACCCATGTAGGCGTTTTGAGGCCCCGCATAAGTTTGAGTCAGGATTTGATATTAAACTGATTCAATTCAATTCAATTCAATTTAATTCAATCAACTTTATTGTCCATCGGAAATTTTTCTTCTGCTCCACGTCATTTCACAAGTACACAAGACATTACAAAAAGACGTTATAAATCGTTACATAAAAGCCTGTGCTAGTACATGTATTTATATATACATCAACACTCAACCCCCCCCCCCCCCCCCGAACACACACATACACATATGAAATAAACATTAAACCCATAAGACATAAAACATGTTAGGTTCCGACCATTTGTCTGTCCCTCTGCCTGTCTGTCTGTCTGTGTGTCTGTTTGTGTGTAGTATATGTACCGCACTGGTACCTGCTTTGTAAAAAAAAATCCCCCAGGTCAGTTAAATATGTCAACATTAATCTCCATTCATTCTGCTGTCTGGCTGCTCTCTCTTTCTGCATAGTTATGCGGGTATTGTCTTCAGTTGTGACAAGCTCCTAGTATAACATTATCAGTCTCCAAAATCCCTCGAAGTCGGAGTGTGGCGCCCACGTGGCAGGGTAATCGAAAACGGTAACACACACGTGATGTTCTCATCCCCAGCTGATGCATTTGTACCACAATGTTCAAGTACTTCGGCTGTTCGGATGATCCCTGGAGTCTTTTAGCCAGGGTACGACAACAGCAACATTGAATTGCTTACTGGCGACAATAACTGCATGTTCGTAAAGCCACAGTGACTAAGCGTTCCCCTCTGCCTCCATGTCCATCCAGTGACAGTCTGCCTCTATGAACCGACACCAGCGTCCTCGAGAAAAACTCACGAAGGACAACGACATGGAGAGAAAATCGAAACTGAGGTAACCGCGGATAGTGGGGCTTGAAGGGCCAAGAATCTTAGAAGCTTTTCATGCTGATCACTGAGGATGACGTTGATGAACATGACCCCATGGAGCTCCCTTCTGGGCGAAGACTGCATGACAGGGCTGTATTGTACGCTTACTTTCACCATAGATTCCGGCATCAACCAGACCCGAGAGATACGGACACCTGCAACGTGTCACGAAATTGAGCGACATCCTCAGAGACACATCCATTAAGTGGACGAAACTCGAATATGTTATTTCAGTCTTCCTATCTGAGCCTACATTAAACCAGTTGGTGAACAGGAAAAGGGACGGGGCGAGAAATTCCCAAACAAAAATGGCTCTGATGGGAATCGAACCCACGACCTCCTGGCTCTATGGCAGCGGTTATCCGTCTTTTTTTTGTTGTTGTTTTGTTGTTGTTTGTTGTTTTTTTTGCTGTCCCAGCCTCTGCGCCACCTCAGACGCAGTGCACCCACGCCGCTCATTCCGACATCCCGTCCACAGTCACAGCCCGGTCGGCCCCGCCGCAGCCCCGGCACTGGCAATCCACAGGGAGCAGTCAATGTCAAGTCGTCAAGAGGCAACCCACCGGAGGACACACTGCACTGCTGCCGAGTCACTTCGGTGGTGTTCAGTGGCGCCTGTTCTGATCTAACATACGCAGGACACCACCTACTAAGCCCCCTACTGACGACAATAATTGCTTAGTCGCGGAGTCGGCGTGAGTGAGCTCTCCCTCCGGAGGGCGCCACCACGTCCGTCCAACGACAGCCCCCATGGACTCGCCGGTACCGGTGACGGCGACGGAACCAAACCAAGACCAAAGACGTGGAGAGGACATCGAAATTGAGGTCACATGAGAGCAGGGCATGAAGGGCCACAGAATTTGAGACATTTTTTTTAATGCTGATCGATGAGAATGAGGATGATTAAGATGATGCTACGGATTTCCATTTTCGGTCTGAGACTACATGACAGGGCTGTACTCTACGCTTCCTTTCATAATATATCCCAGCGTCAACCAGGCCCGAGAGATACAGGCACCTGCAGTGTTGGTCAGGAAATTTGAGCAACACTCTCAGAAACGCATCCATTAAGTGGATGATGAAACTCGACTGTGTGGTCCCAATCTTCCCACCTGAGTCCGCAGCAAACTCAACTCTGGGTAGGAGCCGGTCGGGGCAGAAAAAAACCTACATGACTCTGATGGGATTCAAACCCACGACCTCCCAGCCGGGAGTCCGCGACGCTAACCACTTCGCCACAGCGGCTGGTCCGTCTTGTATTTTTATTCCCTAGATTTTTGTTCTCTGTTCAGGTCCATATCAAGTTTTTTTTTCCCCTTGTACTTTCTTTCTTATGGTCTTCTGTAGACTGCCGCGTTAGATGTGCGGCGCGACTTTTGAAGGCGAAAAAAGGATATCCCAGAAAGTAAGAGAGCAGTGGCAGGTCTGTCTGGTTGGACCACTCACTGACAGGAGGTACAAGTCATACTGGTCTGCGTGTGTATCAGCCGGATACCCTCGTGTGGGCCTAGGTCAAGACGGTCAGTTTCCCGTCTCGCCATGTTCACCTCCTGCAGTGGTCAGCTCCCTGTTCCCAGAAGCCGGTCAGTGTCAGTGTTGGGGTACAGAGTGGAGGAGATGGAGGGGATGGGAAGTGTGGCCGGGGGGGGGGGGGGGGGGGGGGCATTGAATTGAAAGGGACTGTGCTGTATATCCCACCTCAAACCTGGAAATGATCCACACTGCAATGTTTTGACTCCGGTCGTTCGGTTGGACTCCATGGTGGATTGGTACAGAGATGGGGGGTTTGCGCGGGGAGGATGGATGGGGGGGGGGGGGGGGGGGGGGAGGGGGGGGGGGGCGGGGGCGGGGGATGAACAGTAGCTTTAACCATGGTTCAACCAAAAATCTCCCTAGGCCCGTACGTCTCCCTTCTCTTCCTGCTCCAAACCCAAACGATGAGAGATCGTCCAAGGACAGCAATGATTCAGATTCGGATGCAGAATTCAGATCAGGGACCGGCTTTTGGGCTGCATGTCTAGTAGTGGGGAAAGAAGATAAAGAGGACAAACCTTCGTCTGCTCTAAGTCCCTCCACTATCCACAAGGCTTTAAAGGTTTGACCGGCAATTCCAAGTCCATTAAGCCGTTGAGGACTGGATCAAACCTTGTGGAGTGCAACTCAAAGCGACAGTCGGAACAGCCTCTGAAGGTTTTGTGTGTATGTGTGCATTGGTGGACAGAACGATTAAAGAGATATCACATGAACAGTAACAATTTATTTCAGCGATTGTCGAGATCTGAAAGGCATTTCTGTCAAATCAGAATTTGCACGTCAGGGAATTGGTAATGTGTTTAGAGTTTTAGTCGGCAAACGGTCAGAGGATGTGCATACAGACGTCCTCTTTATGACCTTTGTCTTCTTCTTTGTCGTGACAGACCATCAAGTTGGTATACCTGACCTTCAAAGAGAATCTGTACCAGGCATCCCCGATGCAGTGTTTCAGATGTCAGAAGTTTGGCCATGTGTGAGATCGGTGCTCTGAGGAGGATGATTTTCAGCCTGTTACATCGCGTTCCATGAGTGACTGTGTGTGAAAGACCAGCCCATTGCGCCAACGATGGTGGCGGCTATCCCTCCTCCTCATGGGACTTGCTGACATGGCAATCGAAAGTCAGTCCAAAAGCAAGTCTTCTTTTTAGGCTAAGAAGTTGGCTCTTGGTAGTAAACCTTCGTGTGGTATGTCATATTCCGCAGCCTGGAAACACAGATCGACAGTGACTGTCCGTGGTCAGACTGAGCCAGGTCTGCATTCCCCCCAATCCCTTCCTACGACATCGCACGATAAAATCATTGCCCCAGGCGGGAGGCATAAAACCCCAGCCTCTCCCAAACTGTACAGCAGTCTAAAAGCCGCACTGCTGGACGACCTGTAAACTCGACCCTTTGAGAACAGTGCCCATGCTAGCAGACAGAACAAAGCGTTGAGATAACAGAATTGAGAAATGAATCTCCCCCCTCTGCCCCTCCCCCCCCCCCCCCCCCCTCCTCTGTTTTCTTCACTTAAAAAAATCATTGCAAAGGCATTGATTTCATTACGGAGGAATAGTTAGCCTACACTTGTTTTTTCCCCCCATTATATGTATGCTGAATGGATACAAAGCGGGAAAAAAAAACGAGTGCAGTCTAACCTTTCCTCCATCATTGCATCAATGACTTTGCAATGCTTTAAAAAAAAAAAAAATAAGGGAATGGGAGAAAGAAAATGGAAATGGAAAGGAGGTAGTTATAATGTAAATAACAAATCCTAGTCCAGTTGCGAACTGGGACCATAATAATAACCACTACAACAACGACAACAGCAACGACGACAGCAAGAGCAACAACAACTACAGCGGCGGCGACGACGACGACAACAAGAACAACATCAACAACAACAGTAATGATAATGATACTACTACTAGCACTACTGCGACTTACTACTACTACTACTTCTACTGATATTATCGTTATTATCATTATGTGAATGTGTGCTTATCTATGTATATGTATATCTACAAATGCATCTATCAATCTATGGTTCATAGACAACATGAAATGGATTCACCTGTCCATCTGTATATAGGGTGGCATCACCACAACACTGCAGTAACAGAAGATATGGCATTTCAGATCCTCATGTCTGAGAACACTTTTGATCACAGACTTTCTCAGTGTCCTTCAACCAACGCCTCACCCCCCATTCCTCCCCCCCCCCCCCCCCCCCCCGCCCTCCCCCTCCTCTCGCAGTTTTTTTCCGTCCCTTGTCCATCCCTCTCTTTGCC
Organism: Conus betulinus; assembly: GCA_016801955.1. NCBI lineage: Eukaryota > Metazoa > Mollusca > Gastropoda > Neogastropoda > Conidae > Conus > Conus betulinus. The sequence goes on along the minus strand of JADBJO010000129.1, from coordinate 659,976 downwards.
CTCCCCCGCTGATGCTGATACTCACGGCACTGTCTCAAGAGCTTGCCCCACCTGCTCCCCTCCCTCCTCCCCTCCCCCTCACTTCCTCTCACTCCTTTAAACACAAGCTCATTGTCAGCAGCTCTCTGGAGAATAGCAGCGATGTCTGAAATGTCTTGACATTGTTGAGTTCTGCTCACTCTGGATTTCTTACGAAACGAACACCTGCAGCAGGAAGAGGGCAAATCCAAAGTATTCTCTTCAAGTTTTTATTCCCCAAACCGGTGTTCTCCACCTCTGGTGTGCTGTGAGAGATCTGCTTCCCGCAGACAGTTCAGTATCAGTTCGCCTGTCCTTGACTGACCGGGCGCTGAAGTATTTCGAATGTGCGGTATCAACAAACTTTGACGGAAGGCATGATGTCTTATTCTGACATGACATCAGGTCTTCTTTTATTTGATGCACCCATTTTTGGATTTTCCCACGATCAGCACTGCTTTCTGTAACTTTGACGACAAAGTAAAATTAAGACTGCATGAACGTAATTTTTTGGAAAGAGTTGTTGTCGCTGGAAAAAAAAGCAAGATTGTTTTAGTTTAATTCACCGTCAACAAACTTGTAGTCTTAATTACGTATATTTTGAAAGATATGCCTATATGTCGAATATATTAGTTCTATATTAAGCACATATTGATTTATATGTCTATCTCTGTTATGTAAAAATGTGTTAAATAGTCTGATCTTCACAGAATGAAAAGTACTATATTTTCTTAACGATGCTGGTGCACATCCTTTTGTGGACATCATTTGATGTGCCTTTTATCAGTGCTAACGGGAATACTTGTAGCTGACCACAATTTCTTAAAACAAAATCATTCATGTAATCTTAAAACACTGCTGATAATTTGACAGTTCTACCATTATGTTTAGAATCAATAAAGAAATGTTCATGCAAAAAATATCATCTGGATTAGCTCTGCAAACTATTCAATCAAAAGTTGATATCAGTTCCAGAAATTCTGTAAAAAACGTCAGGTTCCCATACCTCGAACTGACCTATTCAGATCAAGTCTTAGTTATTTTAGTCATCTTGTCTGGAACTCACTTCTGCTTGACCTTAGATGCTATCGACGCTCTGAATCTTATATAAGAAAATTGATGATATAATTTTGGCGCTCTTACAAGTTAGTATAATTCAGTATAATTTCATATTGTCAGTGCCTATCCACATGTGTGTTTTTTTTACAATGCCATCACCAACGTACAGTTACAGTACAGTAAGTACTTAACGCAAAAGCAAGTGTTGCTGTTTACAAGTACTACTGTTTCAAAATAATTTGCTACATTTAATGATTTGACACGCTGTGTCAGTGCGTACAGATATCAGTATGTGTAAGATGTATAACGTACTTATTCAGTGTATGTGTGTGAGCCAGCGTACTGGTCTTACAATCATAATTGTACTTGTTTTGGAGGGGTAGGAGAGTGGGGATTGGGATGGTGGGAGGTGAAAGTACGGATTACGGTGGGTTTTTTTTCTTTGCTTGCTTTCCTTCCTTCCTTCCTAATTTTCTTTCTTTCTATTTTTTGGTCATGTTTTCCTTTTCTTCTTCGTCTTCTTTCCTATTATTTTTGTTCCGCCTTCTACTTTTCCTTTCTTCCTTTTGCCTTTTTTTGTGGTCTTTAACGGTTAACGTGCTTGACTCTCTCTCTCTCTCCTCTCTCTCTCTCTCTCTCTCTCTCTCTCTCTCTCTCTGTATCTCTCTCCACACACATTAGCTCCTATTCCTCACTTTGCTGGTTTCAGTCATTTTCTTTTTATTTATTAAACTTTTTTTCTGTGTGTTTCTCCTTTGTGGTGATTACTGTCGTATGCGTTTGTAGTACTTCATTGTAATTTATGATTTTGTTTTGAAATGAAATATGATTCAATTAAAAAAAAAAAAATCAATCAAAAATCTCCTGTTCCTCTCTGCCTTGAACAAGAATCCTGCTTTGTGAAGAAGAATGTAATACTGGTGTTATACTGGTACACTTGAACACGACCGCCACATGAATCACTGTTCATTCCTCCTCAGGCTGTGCTGGTGAAACTTCTTCTATGACTGATGCTTTTTTTTTAAAAATCCTTTTTCCGCATAGGAATGTTACATACTACTTAGTGTGTGTGTGTGTGTGTGTGTGTGCGTGTGCGTGTGTGCGTGCGTGCGTGCGTGCGTGCGTGTGCGTGCGCTCGCGTACGTGTGTGTGTGTGTGTGTGTGTGTGTGTGTGTGTGTGCGTGCGCGCGCGTGTGCGTGCGTGCGTACGTGTGTGTGTGTGTGTGTGTGTGTGTGTGTGTGTGTGTGTGTGTGTGTGTGTGTGTGTGTAGTAGTAGTAGTAGTAGTAGTAGTAGTACTTTCATTTTTGCGTCTTTTCACAAAATTGTGTGATATTAGACGAGAGAGAGAGAGAGAGAGAGAGAGAGAGAGAGAGAGAGAGAGAGAGAGAGAGAGAGAGAGAGAGAGAGAGAGAGAGAGTAATTGTGTGAAGCATAGGTGTGTGGAAGTGCACGCAAAATGTGGAATAATTACTACTTATAAACATTATAGTAAATATCTAACAGGACTACATAATAAACAAAAGGTAACTTTGAAAGCAAAATCAATATCAGAAAAAAAAAAACATCAGTCACTGTCATGCCTAATAAACATGGTAATTATGCCTTAAGAGTCACACAATCAAATAAAACGTGGGCTCTCGACACGTTTTTGCCTTACCACATACGCATTTTGTTCCTGCACTATATTTCGTTCTGAATGCGTCGAGTTTCAGTCTATAAAATACTAAAACAAAGTTTCTGTACTGATACATATCACGGACCTGCAGGTGTTGAATGCCTTCAACCTGATCAAAGCTGAGAACATGGCTATCTCGAGCATTAACCCACAAATAAGGGATGTTCTGGTTGTTTCTAAAAAAAAAAAAAAAGGCCCAAGCCACTTGTTTTAAAACTTGATGACACTCTTGTAAAGTCAAGGGGACAGAAAGTGACTGTGCACTCATTTCAGTTTTGGCTCCCTTTTTTGGCAGATCTGTCAGCGAATTCATTGCCCAAAATTCCACAGTGGGAAGGGACCCAGAAAAAAGTTAAATCGGTTCCCTTGCACATCAAAATATGAATTAAATAACATATTTCCTTTAAAAAAGTTTTCAGAATTAGAACTGAAAAACTTGATAGATTGTAGTACTGACATTGAGTCGACACACAACAATACTTGCAAGATTGATTGTGGTAAATCAATTAAATATGTCAAAGCCATTAGTATAGCTATCATTTCGGACTAAGATAGATCGATTTTTTCCTATTGAATATGCTTTATCTACTTTAAGTGATGGAATAACAAAAGCAGATCCAGCGTCTTTGTTCTTTGTCAATGATCCATCCGTATATACCTTAAGATGGTTAGGATACTTGCTTTGCATATGCATCTTTGCTGAATATGACAAGATATGCGGGATGATCAGCTTTTTTAGGATCAGTGTAATTAAGGTCAAATTTTGCCCTGTTTCTTTCCCAGCTTGGGATTGGATCAGTATGAGAAATCTTTGCCAAAGAGTCGGGGGTCAAATCAGTTTTCTGCAAACAAATGGGCAGAGTACGAGCCAATAGTAGACAAGCAGGAAATGAAATGTTTTTTGCTCGTTTGGGGTAATCAGTAGATGGATTTAAAGAGATTTCTGTTTCATTAACACCTTTCATAACTGTACATTTCACAACATATTTTTTGCCAAAGTGAGTGTTCTGTATTCGTTTAAAGGCAAAGTGTGTGTGTGTGTGTGTGTGTGTGTGTGTGTGTGTGTGTGTGTGTGTGTGTGTGTGTGTGTGTGTGTGTGTGTGATAGACACTTTTAGTGAGGATGTACATTTCCTTTCAATGCCAGTATGAGTCATCACTGTTCTTGTCACAACCAGTTCTATATTCTATACCAGTATTGTGTTAGTGTCCCTAGTCCCTGAAGGGGCACGGGGCCAGGTTGGAAAAACCTTTTTACTTATCTGTTACCCTTGAGAATAAAGATTATCAGTAAGTCATCATATAATCAATCAATCCTTCAATCAACCACTCTCTGTCTCTCTCTCTCTCTTTCTGTCTATTTATACGTGTAACAATAAGTAGTGTGTGAACAAAACAATGTCAGCATTTTCCCCATTACTCTGAAAACGGCAAAGTTCAGATCAGGAGAGAGAGACTGTTGGGTTAAGGAAAGATGCGGATATGGTTTTGTGGGGTAAAGGTAGGTGGATGGGGGGAGGGGGGGGGGGGGGGGGGGGGGGGTCGCTATGAAGTCGACGTGAGAGTGTTGACATTGAACATTTTTATGACAACGCCTGTAAACAGGCAGGCTGTGGACAGCCTTAAATGAAAATCCTCCTTCCCCGAAGATGGAGTATGGCTGCCTTAATGGCGGGATAAAAAAACGGTCACACTCACAAAACTCCTCTCCCTTTGTTGAGTAGATGGGATCAATCCTTGCCTGTCTACACAGGGAGTGTCCGCAGGAGTATGAGCCTGCGTACGCAAAACACACACACACACACACACACACACACACACACACACACACACACACACACACGAAAAAAAAAAAAACCTCCCACACCCTAATGATTATGTGAGCCATCGATTGCTGTCTAACCTACAGAACAGTTTGATTTTAGCGCCTTTCTACAGTGCAGTACACTTTCGTGGCTTGGTGGGACTCATCAGTTTGAAGCTGGGTTGTTTTTCGTTTATCCGTCCATGGCAGCTACTTGAGATTTAGCGTTTATTCCTCGGCGATACTCTCCCCTCCATGGGGAGAAAATAACGATTCAATAGCTCCATAAACAGGCTGCAGAGAGCTGAATAGGGAATAAAGAAAAATTGTTAATGCAAGAAATAAGTTCACACACACACACACACACACACACACACACACACACACACACACACATATATATATATATATATAGGAATTTGAAAAAGATAAGCGATTTCTCGTTCTTCGTTTTCATTGTCCTTAATGTCATTTTACCTTGCCTGAAGAAGACCTATGAGGTCGAAACGCGTCGTGTTTTGTCGTGTAATTTGTTTGTCTCTGTTGTTTGGCAGACTCACTAATAAATCTTAAAAGAATGTCCATATATGTATCTCAATCTATCTCTATATACATTGCCAGCAGAAACGGCGACTGCTGATCAATGTTATTTCATTTTTACCCTGGAATAGGTTACTGTACCGACAAACTGAAATTGTAAATAAAGCGAATATCGATCCGGATAAGTGGGGGTAATCACCATGAAGTGGAAACTAGTTTATTAACTGCCGTAAACGTCGGTCACGCAGCTTCCTTCCAAGTGTGTCTCCTGCTTTTTGTCCGCCAGTATTACAGCTGCAGCAACCCCCCCACAGAGGTTGTGCGAACTAGTCCATACACGTTGTACCACAGTGCGCAAAGGTTACAGCCAGATATAAGAAAATCAGAAGAAAAAAAAAAAACCCACTAACAAAAGACTCGGGAAGAGGGTGTACTGGACAAGACTTGGCAGATGTCTGAGCGACCTACGCATTAACCAATCAACGCATCAGCTGGGCCTCTGATTCCTTGTTAACACACTGCCACTATTGTAGTTGCGTGTGGGAGATGGTGCGCTTTAGTTCCCCCCCGCGCGCGCGCGCGCGCGTGTGTGTGTGTGTGTGTGAATGTTGGTGTGAGTGTGTGTGTGTGTGTGTGAATGTGTGTGTGTGTGTGTGTGTGTGTGTGTGTGTGTGTGTGTGAATGTTGTGTGAGTGCGTGTGTGTATGTGAATGTGTGTGTGTATATGTTATGCCTGTGCTTGTGTTCATGCACGCATGTGTGTAAATCAGTCCATGCGCACGATTATCTATTTGTAGGCTACATATATGCACACCTGCATTATACCTGCATGCGAACACCTGCACCTGTGAGTGCGAGGACAGTACAGTGTAAGAACATGATATGTGGAATGCCAGTATATAAAGAATCGTAATTCATTTAAAACCATATGGAATTAAAAAAATGAAATCAAGAAGGGAAAAAAAAAAAAGAAAATAACGAAAGTTTAGAAGTAACTGAGCCATGCCATACCAGACCTAACGAGCTTTTTTTTTTTTTTTTTTTTTTTCTTGAACACTAGAAATCTGTCATGACCAACATAAAGCGACAGAGTCAGACAGCAGAACACGCCCGCGGGTCAATGTATTGATGGAGCAGGGAATCAACCGATGATTCATACAAGTTACACGGTGCGTTTTCATCTTTATTCAAGGGTGGTTGGTTGGCGCCGGTGGTGTCCATCTCAAACAGCAGGCACTAAGGGTGGGAAACGCGGGATGGTAGCCTACTCCCACGTGCAGACAGACCGCTTAGCAGCACTCACTGCTCCGATAGCAGCGGTGGAAGACCCCGCGACGGCGGCATCGGCTTGCACCGACGTACACCATGTGAAAGATCCGATATAAGAGCTAGAGCACAGCGGCGGCGCTCAACTTCCTTCTCTGCCGCACGCGAAGTCCTAAGCGTCGATCAGCGTCCATGTGAAGCAGACGACATGTGTCGGCCGCCGTTCGCTCGCTACAACTACGGAGCGCCACGGTAGAAAAGCAAGTGTGAAAGGAAGTGAGCTGGGGGGAGAGAGAGAGATCCGAGATTGGAGTGCGGGTACTGCGCGCGTGAACGAGAAGCGAGAGCGTGGCTGAGTCTGTGTGCTTGCTTGCCCATCAAGATCTTGATCCTGAACAATCAGTGGTGTGGCCCCTCTGCTGTTGAAGGGCTCGTTTAGCAGACGGCGCCTCAGAGCCGGAAGTGGACACTGTCGTCTGCACGATGGCGCAGGCTAATGAATGGATACTGCAGTCGGCCAGTTTCTTTTGGATTTTTACCCTTCTTCTCAGCGAGTCGCAGAGTAAAAAAACGCAGACATGTGAGTACTAATGTAATGGCTTTCATAACTCCAGCGCCCCTTCCCCCTTAAAAAAAAAAACAATCTTCATTACAAAAGCAAACAAACAAACAATGTAAAACCTACATGGCCATGTCGTCATAGATCGACTGCTGGAGCAGACGACACTTTCGTTTTGCTTCATCAGAATCGGGTATTACCAGGGCTGTCAGTTATGGATTAAATTATCCCGCAGCACATCACGGTTTTGTAAAGACAAACAATGCATGCCAAATATATCTCAGCCAAATGGAAACAGAGGGCACAGGACCTGCTGTTTGTTGTCACAAAAAATAATTTAAAAGATTTTTTTATGGATGACACTGACAGAAAACGAATGTATCATGTCATGAATCCTTTTCGTGTTTGTTGCTCTGATAATTAGACACGCTTCCCTCAGCATGGAAGTTGTGGATATACTGGAGGACATACCTGTATCATGCTTTTATTAAAGCTTGTTCGTTTTGTTGTCGATTCATCTTTCCGAAACTCCATTCGTGTATTGGACGGCCAAT
>JADBJO010000129.1:635000-642500 GCA_016801955.1 Conus betulinus | reverse complement strand
GGTGAGTGGTATGTTGACGGGGGAAAGGGTACATCATCCCCCCCCCCCCCCACCCCCTTTCCCTCGCTCCTGCTCTTCTTCCTTCCATCTGTCTCTCGGCAGTTTCTTGGCCGTGCTGCTTCCGTCCTTATGCCTTCTTTCTGTTGGATATAATAGACACACACACTACACACTCGTTTTGTCTCCGTCCCGCTGGTGGTGCTCATTTGGCTGGTCGTTAGCGCTTGCGTAGGCATGGACGGACACAGACGCAGACAAAACATAAACATTCACGCAAGGTCGTGCATTTACTTGCGCGCGTCACACGCTCACACACACACACACACACACACACACACACACACACACACACACACACACACACACACACACACACACTGTCTGTCTGTCTGCCTGTCTGTCTGTCTCTCTCCTCTCTCTCTCAGACTCAGACACAGACACATTCTGTCTGTCTGTTTTTGTCTCCCTTTCCCTCTCTCTCTCTCTTTCTCTCTCTCTTTCTCCTTGTTTGCCTCCCTCCACCTCTCTCTCCCCTCTCTTTCTTTGCCCGCCTCCCTCTCCCACCCCCCACAGCATTCAATGGCCGGACGTTGGCGCGTCGCGCTCTTAGACAAGGAAGTTTTGGTAAACCGGCAGTCCACATGGATGATAAAACGTTTTCTGTCTGTCTGTCTTTCTTTGTCCGTCTGTCTGTCTCTGTCTGTGTGACAGATGCGCGCCCGCGCGCGCGAACACACACACACACACACACACACACACACACACACACACACACACACACACACACACACACAGAGAGAGAGAGAGAGAGAGAGAGAGAGAGAGAGAGAGAGAATGCAAAAAAAAAAGAGATGGAGAGAGAAAGAGCCGGTCTCGCCCTCTCTCTTTCTGTCTCAGAAGACAAGTGACTAGTAACCTCATACGTTCAACTTGGTCTCGTAAGGCAAAGTCGGTACTGATTGTACTACTGTCGATTTAAAGCCCAGACGGTTACACAAGGCGCGCTGGAACTTCTCAGGGCTTTGAACAAGCTGGGAAAAAAGAAGCGACCTTTGACAGTACTTTCACAAATTACATTCGATTAAAGAAGAAAAGTATGGCAGCTAAACTACTTACTCATGATAAAACTAGGCTGTGCGCCACCCGTTCTGCTTAATTTGCCCCCACCCCATCCCCCACCGTATTCCACCCACCGTCCCACCTAGTTCCCCCTCCCTCCCCCTTTTTCCCACCAGATTACAAAAGTGAGGAAAACACACACACACACACACACACACACACTCACACACACACACACACACACACACACACACACACACACACACACACACACACACACACAAGCACACACACACACACACACACACACACACACACACACACACACACACACACACACACACACACACACACACACACTGTCGGCATAGAAAAACCACATCGAGAAACACACTGCAGAACGGAAAGTTGGCGCCCACTGAGGACAGTGTATACAGACTTTTAGTACCTTGTCTCCAGATTACTTGGCCGGAAAGAGCTGTGGACAATGGAGACAGGTGCGAGAAGATACACTCCGAGGGTAATCCCTCAGCACCTCGACCTGTGATCCTCATCCTCTCTGTCCATTCGTGGCGGCCAGTGTATATACAGCGGACAGTCCCTACCGATGTTAGCTACCGCCTATCGTTCTGCCAGGGCTTATCATAACAGACAGTGGTGGTCAGCTCGGTGTCTTTTAACCCAAGCTGAGCCAGGGTTTACTGGATTGTCTTTCTTTGATAGCTGTGGCTTTACGTCTGTTCGAACGCTCGTCTACCCTTCTGTGTAAATATGTGTGTGTGTGTGTGTGTGTGTGTGTGTGTGTGTGTGTGTGTGTGTGTGTGTGTGTGTGTCTGTCTGTCTGTCTCTGACGGTCCGTCTCTCTGTTTGTCTGTGTCTGTCTCTCTGTCAGTCTTTCTGTCTGTCTGTCTGTCTCTTTCTCCCTCTCACCACTCCCATCTCGAGGATAAAGGCTCTTTTTATTTTTTTTTTTTTTTCCTGTACTTGATTTCATTGTTTCATAGCTTCATAAGTTTTTAGAGGGAAGGGGAGGGTGCGGCATTGCGAAGGGGTGGGGGGGGGGGTGGGGGGGGGGGGGGGGGGGAGGGTGCGGGGAGGGGGTTGGGCGTGAAGAAGGCAGAGGTTTGATAACAAAAGGTCTGCCGGACAGACAGAATAATACCGTTTGAGTTACTGACTTTGAGAAACCATCGTACCCCCGTCCTGTCTCTCTCTCCCTCTGTCTCTCACTCCCTCGTCCCATCCTTCCTGCATTCCTTGGCTCGCTCCCACTCTCTCTCTTTCCGGAGATGCAGCTTCAGATCTTCCGCCCAGTCTTTTTCAGCCAGTGAGGTAACAAACCAAAGGTCTCAGCCAGGATCTTGTAAAACACGTGTAGCAAGTCTGACGATCCAACTCCGTCTACCTATCTCTCCAAGCTAGAGTCTATACCTTTCGCTGCAAATACAGTCAGAAGGGTCACAGAACTCGGAGGAGGAGAAGCGGGTTCTGGGGTTGTTTTGCCTTGATGTTGTGGTGGAGCATGGGATGTATATAGACACAGCGTAGAGGGTAGGGGGTGGGGGGGGGGGGGGGGGGGGGGGAGGGGGGAGAAGAACTCCGAAACTCAACTCAGCTCGACAGCTCCGCTCTCTGAACTTCCTGAACTTGTGTCTACAGCATTCCCAACACAGTCAGCATAGCACAGGGTAAGTTAACATAGTGCGGGGAAAGCCTCGTTATGCTGCAGCTGATCCGAAAAGGCAGGGAAAATATCAGTGGCATTACCTCTCAAGATGGTGGGGATTAATGACTGCCATGCTCTCGCCCGGCACGTCTGTCCGTTGCTGTCCGTCCGTGGGCCGTTTGGATTGCCAGACTTTCTCTGTCGCAATCTGTTTCTCTCTGTCTCTGTCTCTCGTTGACTTTGTGTCTGTCTGTCTGTCTGTCTGTCTGTCTGTCTCTCCCTCTCTCTCTCTCTCTGGCCACGTCATTTTTTGATGTCTGTGTCTGCGTCTGTGTGCCTATCTGTCTTTGTGTCTGTTTGCCTCTCTCTTTTCTTCTCTTTTAGCTTCTCTCTCTCTTTGCTGCTGTCTCCGTCTCTAAGTAAGTCTTTGTTGCTGTCTCCGTGGCTGTCAGTCAGTCTGCCTTTCTCTGAAGACTATTCTTTTTTTTTCCATTTCTTCATTTTTTTTTTACCCGGCTGCAATGGCGACGTGTATTCCACGTCTCCCATCATCCGTGGGTCTGTCTGCCCCGCGGCGGGTTACCCCCCCCCCCCCCCCCCCCCTCCCCGTTCAGAAATGTCAATAATACAGAGGGGAGAGTTGAGGGTTGGGGAAAGTTGGAGAAAGGGAGAAGAGGCCAAGTCCTCCAAACTGATGATGATGTGGACCACAGGCGACGACAGTGTTAGAATCCCTAGGATGTGTCGTGTGGGGGGAGGGAGGCCATTTTTGGTCGTGTGCCAAACGTGAGAAGATAAGTAGTTTCTCATTCTTCGTTTCCACTGTCCTAAATGTTATTTGTTTTTGCCTGAAGATGACTCAAGAGGTCGAAATGCATTGTGTCTTGTCCTGTGCTTTGTTTGTCTATGTCCTTGGCGGCAACGAACCTCCTCTCTTTCTGAATTTTGCGCCCTCAGTCACTCCGTTTTGAATTTTGAGGTAAGACTGTCTGTCCATTTCGATCAACGAGGTGAATCCCCGCATCAGGGGCACTGGAGTGAAGCTATGGTGTGTTGGTGTCTGGCTGCCCCCCCCCCCCCCCCTTTCCGTACACACCGTCTCTCTCTGTACATTCTCTTTCAGTTCTAGCAGTTTTCGGATGAGAAGAAACAAACAAAGATGTTGCCCAGTATTAACGTTTATTCCCTAACTTGGATGCCATAGTCACAGGCTAAATGAACTAGGCAAGAAAATTAACACCCCCAGCGGGGACAGGCTATGTACAGTGTTGCAGGCGAGGAGTTTTTTCATTTTGTCGTTGAATGCCCAAACTATAATACGCCGCGAAAAAAAATGTCTATTATTTACTGGAATATAAAGAAATGTTATATCTCATCATCTAAACAGAAAAAAACGGTTGTGCTCAATTGCGCTAAATTTGTTATTAAGTGTGCTGCCTATGATTTCTTTGTTTCTTTGTATACATTATCTCTTTTTGGATTAGGTCTGTTGAAACTTGTTCACGGCATTGTATTTATTCACCATGCCCCAAGCAGGAATCAAATGCAAATGTATTGAAATCTTCAAGAATCTACACCGGGAGTACGGCCCACGGCTGCCTGGTCTCTGGTGACCGGGTGACCGCCAAGAGGGCGCTTTCTATACGACACCTTGCGGAGGAACTGCCGTTTTGGGGCTTTTCAGTCCGTCCATCTGAAGACACGTTGCCTGCCAATGCTCTGAAATGTTTGTTACACAGGAACACACTGATTTTTAGGGAGGTCTACTGCACAAACTGCGCGGACTGTGGATGTCGACAATGCTCATGTTTTTATTAGACTTCTTTCACAGTCAGCAACACCCAGGCGTACATGTGCATAGCACAGACGTTGTCTTGAATTACAGATCATGAAATGGACCATCGTGATGGTTTCCAGGGAGCCGGTCCGCAGGCGAATGGACAGAGCTTTCACATGTGTAAGATGAGAATCGCAACAGTCCTGTTGTCGGATTTTTACGGCTTGAAAACCCTCCCTATTCATTGAACAGGAAATGGATACATGATTCAGCTCATGGGGGGAATTACGGGGGGGGGGGAGGGGGGGGGGGGGGGGGGGGGGGGGGGGGGGATTGATTGATAGGTCCGCCTTCCGCGGCGATTCTCTAAGAGTTCTCTGCCCCTACAGGCATGTAGCTAAGGGACATAGATCGAACCTTAACCAAGGGTTCCCGGGTCACGTCTGTTGGAATGTTCACCTGAACGGCGTGGACTGCAGGCATCTTGGCCAATGATGTTGCCGCGCTACCTGATCTGTGCTAAAAAGTTCTGCCTTCAGAAGCCTAGCTCGGCGTTGTTATGAAAGCCCAGACACATGGGACTCAGGAACAAGATCAAGGGAAAAAAAAAACACAGTCCCTGCTCTGCTTCTCCTCCTCCCCCCCCCCCCCCCCCCCCCCCCCCCCCCCCCCGACCTTCCCAGCGACCCCCGGTCCCCCCTGCAACTGCAGGCGTGTGTTGAGGACGTGGGTTGTGCCAAAGGTAGCAAACAGAAGGCCGAGTCGCCCCCCCTATCTGCCTGCTGATCGCGGGCAAGAGTGGCCCGGATCAACAGCTGAAGCTTGGAAATAGTTCCGAGGCTTAGGTCTCTGCCTCTTTTTTGTCTGTCTGTCGTGAGTCTGTCTGTCTGTCTGTCTGTCTGTCTCGTCTGCTGTCTCGCTCGAGGCTCTCTCTCTCTGTCTGTCTGTCGCTCTCGCTCGCTCTGTCTCTCTGTCTGTCTCTCTCTGTCTGCTCTCTCTCTCTCTGTCCTCTGTCTCTTCTCTCTCTGTCTGTCTCTCTCTCTGTCTCTGTCTGTCTGTCTGTCTGTCTGTCTCTCTCTCTCTCTCTCTCTCTCTGTCTCTCTCTCTCTCTCTCTTTCACACATGCACTCACATAGTTTGCTTGTTCGCTGTTCTCTGTCAGTCTCTCTCTCTCTCTCTCTGTCTCTGTCTCTGTCTCTGTCTCTCTCTCTCTCTCTCTCTCTCTCTCTCTCTCTCTTGAACGTGAACGTCATTCTAAAATTGAAGATGTAGCAATGGTTTCACAAAGAAATGTAAGTCAATTAATTGAATGGTTTGCATGAAATCAAACGAGTTTAAACCCATATAAAACCCAGTGTGTGATTATGACCACAAGACATAAAAACGTTCCCCGTTCTTTCTGTTTCCCTATACATTGATGTGAAATTCGTTGAAGAAGCAGACTGCCACAGCTTTTATGAGTAGTTCTGGTCTGTTGACGATCTCAGTTCTGTCTTCTATGAAACATACAAAAATTGTACACACAACATATGAATCATCACAACAAGATTTAGTTTGTATTTTGGATTGTTAGTCTTTTGTTTTGTTTTGTCAGCAGGTATCAGTTCCAAACTCACAACATGTATGTCCAAAATTTCCATAGATCCAGTGAAACCGCTGATGTTGTTAAGTCACGTCTCAGCTACCACGGATTTCGGGGTCAGTGCTAACGTTTAACTTCGCTTTACCCTGAACTGACAATAATTGTGATCTGAGGAAAGGTATGGTAGCGTAACTTTATTCATATGTCACGATTACTGCTTATACATCATAATTTACATGTTTTACGGTAAAAACCATGAGTATGCAAATGATGACCAAAGAATTCGAAACTAGATTTAACTTGAAGAGATGTCACTAGAACGTTTATTTATATCACGGTGAAAAGAACACAGTTATGGTGAAGAATATAACTATCATTGCTTCTTTTCGTGTGAAAACGTTAATTGTAAGAAAACTAACAATGACGTGTAGACAGTTATTTCCACGAGAGAACAGTTACGTTCACTGGATTTGGAGCTGTAAAGATATAAGACAGCAACTTTATGACCATGGTATACCGTAAACGGTGAAAACAGCTCTGCTCACGACTATTATTTCTGGCTTCCAAAATTCACATCAACCAATCTATCTATGTATCTAGCTATTTATCTAGCTATGTATCTGTTTTTTTTTTACTGTCCTTCTATCTAGAAACACTCGCAGAGAGAGAGAGAGAGAGAGAGAGAGAGAGAGAGAGGACGAGAGAGAGAGAGAGAGAGAGAGAGAGAGAGAACACTCTGCTTCAGTGTCCTTCAGTCCTAGTGAAAACATTAACTGTTATTTGTTGAAAGAAAAGAAACATTGTTTTACGAAGAAAAATTATATTGTCATAGGCTTTACACGCTAGTATTCCGCATAGAACAGATGAACTCGCAACACTTGGGCGACCAACTCGGGGAAGGAATGGGAGGGGAGGGGGGGGGGGGGGGGTGCGGGGGGGGGGGGGGGGGGGGAATGGAAAGAGTATGGGGGGTGGACATAAGAGTTCGGGAAAAGGGAGGGGGAGGGGCTTGATTTTTAAAAATTTAGGATGCTGATTCAGCCAAGCTAGCTAACGACTCCTAGCCAAGTTGGTTTTTCTGTCACTATAGGACTTCGGAATCAAGACTGGTAAAAACAAAAACTGCTTTAAGAATGAAATAATTAATAATGAAGGCACCTTTTGCTCTCCCCTTCCCCCTTCTTCCCGTGGTAAAACAGTTGCATGCAGGTAAGATTATTATGTGCAATAAAAGTCAGTCTTTGAAAGCGTTGGTTCAATAACATGTACGTATTTGTTTTTGCATATATATTAGCTTGGAGCAGGCCTACACGGGGCAGACTTGCAGCTTTCAATATTTTAGGTACGTTTGTTTGCTTGTTTTTTTTCTTCGTACCTCTTTATGCACGTGTGTGCGAGCTGAATGGGTGCCGCATT
>JADBJO010000129.1:620000-622500 GCA_016801955.1 Conus betulinus | reverse complement strand
GTAAATGTAGCAGAAATGAAACAGGTGATGGCTTTACCGCCATGTCTGTCGGAAAGCCTACATGTAGCACTGTACCACGGCACACTAGAAATGCGTGATAACCTATGTCTCTGTCAGAAAGGCTAGTTGGAGGACTACACCCAGGAGAATAGAACGTGGTGATGATTTGCCGCACGTCTCTAGTCTGAAGCCTACTGGAAGTACAAGACTCAGGGGAAATAAACAAGGGCGATGATTTTACCCAATGTCTGAAAACCTGCACGTAGTATTAGACCAAGGGAGAATAGAAAGGGGTGAAACTTACTACCCCATGTAATACCTGGAAGCTTACTTAGAGTACTATACCCTAGGTGTGAAGAAATCGATAATAACTCCAAAGTCCGTGACTGGAAGCCAGCTTGTGATACTGGATCCTGGAAGAGTAGAAATGTGCGCTGTTCTTTTTTTGTTCCCCACATCTCGGGCTGAAAGTCAGAAAGTTGCTCGACCTGGGTAGAATAGGAATGGGTGATGATGTTTACCTTATTTGAAGGCCTGCCTCAGTACTATAGAGAGAGAGCAGACATGGGTGACGGATTACACCTTGATATTCGATCTGTGTGAAGGACTAACCATGGCAGCAGATTCGGGAAGCAGAAAATGGGGGATGGCTTTACACCTGGCTCTGTGTGTGTGTGTATGTGTGTGTGTGTGTGTGTGTGTGTGTGTGTGTGTGAGAGAGAGAGAGAGAGAGAGAGAGAGAGAGAGAGAGAGAGAGAGGAGGCTGTTCGTAGTGCTAAACACGGGGGGAATAACATTGGGGAAAACTTTACCCCATGTCATCTATGACTGAAGGTCTACTTGTACTAGACACGTGGAGAATAGAAACGGGCAGTGATTTTTTCCCTCCACGTTCTCTGTCTGAAGGTGCAGACGTTATGCACATGGAGAGAAGTATATCTGTAGAGCGCTGTTATTTCTCGTTTCATGCCATCAGTTAATACTTTGTCGTTACAACGCTCTGATTACGCTCTGATGTGTTGTTTAGGTCCGCTGCCCTCTCCTCCCTCTCTGTCTGTCTCTCTTCTCTTCGGTATCTATTTCCGGGGGTCGGATGGGATGGGAATCGGGGATGGGGGTTAGAGAGAGAGAGAGAGAGAGAGAGAGAGAGAGAGAGAGAGAGAGAGAGAGAGAGAGAGAGAGAGTTAACTCCAATCGTCCTCCGTCCTGCCCGCAAACACACACACACACACACACACACACACACACACACCCACACACACACACATAGCTTTCCCCTGTCCTCGACCACAGAAAGAGATAGATTGTTTTAGTTATCTGGTTTGTTTATTTTCGCTTTTGTTGAAGAGATTTGCTTACACCGTTTTACTGGTACTTTAACCACTTTCGACTGCAGACTATCCTTCCTTCCACCTCCGTAACCCCCCCTGGCTTTCCCCCCTCCTCTCTTGTTAATTGTTGCCCAGTTCTGAAGTCTATTTCCATTTGTTTAAATAGCAAAGACACCCTTTTCTGTCCAGTTTGTGCTTGCTAATAACGACAGCTTCCTTAATCGTTGTTCGAAATATCTCCTTATTTATTACTTATTTATTTATTTTTCTTATTTATTCTATCACACACACACACGCGCGCGCGCACAGACACACACACACACACACACACACACACACACACACACACGCACACGCGCGCGCGCGCGCGCGCGCACGTAAACACATAAAGAAGTAGTCGGTCATGAAACATACATCATCTGACATTCTAACCCAGCTGCAATTTGCATTTTTAGTTTATTTTGTTCATGGAACCGTTCATAAGCTCATCACCCCTCTTCTCTGTCTATGTCTGTCTGTCTCTGTCTCTCTCTCTCTGTCTGTCTGTCTGTCTGTCTGTCTCTGTCTCTGTCTCTCTCTGTCTCTGTCTGTCTGTCTGTCTGTCTCTCTCTCTCTCTCTCTCTCTCTCTCTCTCTCTCTCTCTCTCTCTCTCAAATCACGACGGCATCAAAGGGGGTGGTCATCACAGTCATTGTAGCGGCGCGGGATCGGTCGTTCACCCGTGAGGACCAATAATAGTCCAGCGACACTGACAAAGCGGCGCCGCTGACCCGTGGGCCATCGTGTTGACGGCTGGCCGCTGGTCCGCCCAGTGTAACGGTCAGGGCTTGTCCCCACGAGGGGGGGTAGCCGGGCGTGAAGACTGTTTTTTTTTTTTTTTTTTTTTTTTTGCCACGGCGCTCACGTCCGATTGTGTGTCCTGTCTGGCTGGTTACCCGCGTCCGCTTTGTCCCAGCGTTGAACTCAATTAGCACGTACGTCAGATGAAGTAGTGTTTGACGAGTGCGCAGTCCGAGGACCAATCAGATCAAGTTGCTATTAATGGTGCATGAAAGAAAAAAAAATATAAAGTACGTCATGAGAACGTTCTTTGTAGCATACAGCTCTCAATAAAAACACAATTTATCTTGTTTGTCTTGGAAATGAAGCGGGCTGTAAATGGTGGAGCC
>JADBJO010000129.1:602500-612500 GCA_016801955.1 Conus betulinus | reverse complement strand
GAGCTCTTCGAGAGCGAGGGTTTGGAAGACTGTACACCTCTCGTAAAACTGACAGACAGAAAGCGTGACGAACTGTGCAAAGGAACAGGCGTTTTTTAAGCTTTGACAGGCGTGTATTTTAAAAGGGGACAAAAACGTCTTCGTGCTCTACAGCCAAGTGTTGGTTTATTTGCCATCTGTCGTGTAATGCCCCACCCCAATTGGCCCCAAAGGGGAGCGGCTAGGTTCTAACTGGTTGCCTCACGATACCACTTTTCTGTAGCGTTCTGAGCAGGGTCGTCATGGACAGGTGTAGCAGAGACAGGGAGCACTGGAAGAAGGGCAATTGGTAAACACAGGTGAAGGTGTAGGCACTCTTGTCTGAGCTGGCAGCAGCCTCCCGGGCTGCCATGTTTTTCTTTCTTGTTGATGCTGGGCCCAGAATTCGCCCAGTTCCGTCTTCAGTAATGCCGCGTTCCACGTGCTATGCTTGGATGTCAGGCCGTTGGTCCTGTGAACCCATCTGCTGTGCCGTGTTATCATGGAGCATTGTCTGTGACGGGGGTGATGTAGACTCGGTGCGATGTTCCCACCAGGTGGAAGTCGGTTTGTTTCACGTGTCGATGCGTGACCTGTTTAGTTGTGTTAACTTACTGGTTGTATGGTGTTGTGTAAGTTTATTGACAGGACAGATTCCTCGGTGTGAAATTGGGGGCTGCTGTTCCCGGGCCTCTCATACTGTTCCAAGTACGTTTGAGCTTCCTGCCAAAGTAAAGTTCCTTCAGAATTTCGCCAGGGACAACCCCCTTGTTGCTGTGAGGTCTTTGGCGTGCTTGCTGCGCACGGAATCTAGGTCATTTCATCACCTTATCTAGAATGCGAGCACCAAACTGCTGACTGACGGTTCAGTGGAGAAGGGTAGGGTAGGGGTGTGGAGTGGGTGGGGGATTGGGGGACCGCACACCTGTTTCGAAAGTCTTTGGCTTTCTCGGCGAGTGCCTTATTCACAAGGCCGCCATTTTTCCATCCTTGGAAGACCTCCGGGAGAATAAGCTGTTTCAGACCACGCGAAACATAGAAGGAGAAGTGGTCAGGAGACCAGACTGTCCGCTGCGACGAATGACGAAGTCGGCGTTATCATGATGATACATTGTATGGAATCCATTTTGACGATGCAGTGGCCTTGACATGGCTCCACACGGTGGGCAGGGCTGTAAACAACATGGAATGATGACACAGAGAAGTTTCTGGGATTACTTTTGTTTGCGTAGGTGTGATTACTTTCATCATTCCCTCTGCACTGGGCCATTTATTGCCTTATCATTTGCCCATTTATAAAGGCTATGACTGAGCCCAGCCTCTTCACTGATTAACTTCAACTGTGCAAGCACTGTCTGGTAACTGTTCACTGCTTGATCTCCTTGCGATGGGCGGAATCTAACCATCTAGGGTTAGTCCGATAAATAGCATAATTCCATCAGATGAACTTGACCTTTGACCCCATGCCCCTGACCAAACCCAGGGCAGCAGGATCTTCTGCTCCAACCTGCCATCATCCTCCCATTTGCCTCCGTGTTGGTGCAAGTGGGGAGTCCCTGATGAGGCGATGCGCACACCTATTGATGCCTGGTCCCCTGCCTTGTTTGCTGGCGGGTAACAGCGAGTTTCAGAGACGTGCTCCCCAGCCTTTGTGCCGCCATGTTGGGGGTCAGACCAGCTGGCACACAGAGAGGAAGGGACGGCCGTGAGTCTGCTCTTTCTTCTGGCCACAGGCCGGAGATGACGGTCGCTGCATGCGCCCTGTGTGATTAGCGTCTTGTTTTGCAAGAAACGAACAGCACCGGCTCCCCCCCCCCCCCCCCCCCCCCCCCCCCCCCCACCTCCTTCCCGCTGTTCAACAGTCAGGGGCAGTGAGTCAGTGCCATTGGCCACGGATTTCATGGAGTGATGTTTTCGAGGGAGCATGCATCTCTCACGTTGCCTAAAGTAAACGAGCTGTAAATTACAGTGGGTTCGATGCAACGTGGATATTATGCCAGGAAGAAGTTGGCGTGCATTCAGTGGGCTTGTTTTCTTTGGATGTGGGCATTCTGCGAGTGAAAAACATGAGGTGTTTGCTTTGGATATGAATGAGCTCTGTGATTGGGATTCATTCCGACCTTCCCGTCTCTCTTTCAGTCGTTGTCTCTTGTTCTGTCTGTCCGTCTGTCCATCTGTCTCTCAGTCTGTCTGTCTGTCTGTCTGTCTGTCTGTCTCTCTCTCTCTCTCTCTGCTTTCCAATGGTGTGGAAAGAAAGCAGTTTACCCAACAGACACATTTTTTTGAGACTGTTAAGGGCTCACGTTACGTTTAAAATAATCAACACGCTGGCATTTTCTACACACCCGTCATACGAGAGAGCAAGTTGACAAAGAGCGTGACCTGTCACCCCTCGATCTGATCAGAGCGTTTCAGACAACAAAACAATTGTTAAGAGGGAAGAACACCATGGAAGCGAAATAATGGTGGGCTGACAGAGAGAGAGAGAGAGAGAGAGAGAGAGAGAGAGAGAGAGAGAGAGAGAGAGAGAGAGAGAGAGAGAGAGAGAGAGAGAGAGAGAGAGAGTAGAAGACAAAAGGAAGAGCCCAGAAACTAAGGGTCAGTCTCATTGATCCTGATACTGTCATTGCCATGGGAGCAGTGTCCATCTAATGGACAGGAATGGAGTATGGCGTATTATATGCTTCATAACAATGACTTTACAGCTTTCTGCGAGAACAGAGTAATTGTTGTGACCAAAAGAGTAATAATATATCACAAACATAATATTCATTGGATACTTGTAAATACCTTTTTTTCTTTTCTGGTACTGGTTTCTGGTTTTGCCTGTCTCTTAACTCCAAAAGATGTTATTAAGACACCGATGATGACTTTCTGGCGATATCTCTCCATTAGGTGGAATTCTCTGTCATTTTCATGAGAGTTGTTGAAAGACAGGCCTGTCCACTCTATACTATATTCCTCCCATCTCTTTCTTTGTCTGTCCCACATTCCCCTGACATCGCGGTCTGCAGGTAGTTTCTACCCAGACCACCCACTTTGTACTTTACTGTGTTTTCCTTCCTCTCAAGACGAAGGTAAGCAGAAGGTGATGGCTTACTTGACCCTGTAAAGACTTCCATATATTTTTGTGATGTGATCTTTGTAAGAGATGTTTAAGACCTCTCAGTAATATCTCACCTCCATAGTTTGAATTGTTTTCGAGATCTGGTGTGAGTGTCCCAAGTTTCACGCATCCTATAGGACTATGGATATGACGAATGAATACGTGAGCCGATGCTTTATACAAGGAGATCTTATCAAACTAAATATCTTCTTCTGTATCGATGCTCTAATGTCTGCGCTGACTAGGAAATTCGGGCTTGACTCCTTCCTTTGAGACGACAGTACCCTTACACCTGAGGCTCTTGACAGCTTCAGAGTCCTGAACATCCAGTTTGTGATTTCTTTCTGAGATCAAGATGTTGATTGTGATTTTCTTCCTCTTTGCTCTCGTCTCCTTGTCATGCGCTTCAGGTATTCTATCAAGACACTCAAGCCTGGTGAGCTGTGATATAATAACATAAAGAATATCAGTTGTGAAAGCAATAGTTCTGATTTATGTGCACACGTTTGGAACATTGTTCATAAAACTTTGTCAACATTATTCTGTGAATTGTTGAGATTTGGGGGGCAGAGAGAGGTGGAGTGATGTTGACCGTAGGTGGCGGTGAAGAGAGAGAGAGAGAGAGAGAGAGAGAGAGAGGGAGAGAGAGAGAGAGAGATTAACGATGTGATAGTCGCCTACGGTCGTCGGCTGTAAACAACATGAATGGATGAAAAGTTCACAAAAATATTGTGTGGGCACATTGGCCAGTAGACTTGCAGTGCCAACACTGTACCAATACTTCCCGTGACTTCAGTATGCTACTGTAATGAGCATACATTAGATGACAATTATAACCGAGGTTTTACGACGAAAAAAAACTAATTCCACAATAAAAATCGTCCCATTTCTGACAATTTGAGACTGCTACGTACCATAGGCTGGCGGAAAAGTGAACAGAGCCGTAGCTAACCTAAGAAGTCAAAGACATTCGGCAGACCCCCATTCTCTTCCTATAGTGTAAGATGTCCATTACGGCAGTTACGCAGTGGAATCAGAGGGCACACGTCTGTTATCTTTGGGCTGCGATGGCTGTGTGGGGAAGGGGGGAAGGGCCATGTCGCTGTCAGTGCCGAGGGTGAGAGGTCCTCTGTGTCCATGGTCAAGGGACTGGCGAAGCAGCAGGAATTGGCCCTGCTTGATGAAGGAGATAACCCAATACCAACCCCATCAATCGGCCGACCGTCGAGAGGTGAACCGTTATGAGTCATATGAATTGGAAGGTAACCCATTATGAACCTTGCGAACTGGAGGGGGGACCCATCATGAACCTTGCGAACTGGAGGGGGGACCCATCATGAACCTGAGGAACTGACGTCAGGGGAAGGGGTGAGCCCAAGATAAAACTGCATGAATATGGAATTAACTTTGATGGACAGCCGTCACATTACATTCCGAGCAACTGTTGGCGATGACTTGGGAAAAAAAACATGACAGGGCCGGTACAGAGGATTTAAGTTCCTGACCAGCCGCTGTGGTACGATGGGAAGTGTCGTGGGTCGTAGCTTTGAGTCCCATCAGACTCATTTATTTATGGGATATTTCGTCCCCCACTTCTCCCACACCCGACCCCCCCCTCGCCAGAAGTGAGTATTCTATGGGATCAGATGGGAAGACTGGAATCACACGGTCGAGTTTCATCCATTTAATGGATGCGCACTGAATGTATTACAGGCATTTCCTGACTACCGCTTCACATATCTGCATCTCTCGGCTCTGGTTGGTGCCAGGGTATATTTTGACAACAAATATAGCGTACAACCCTGTCACGTGGTCCCAAACGTGTTTTAATCATGGGAGCTTCATCGCTGACGACTCATCAAGAAAGAAAGATCAAATTTTGTGGCCCTCCATCTTATGCTGTTGTGGTGACTCCTGTTACGGCTGTCCACGTTTTTGCCCATGAGTTCTTATAAAAGTTGTCAGTATTGGCCAGTGTAAAGCGACTGTCCTTCCTGGATGATGGGATGGCGGCCTCTAGATGCTCAGTGATGCTGGCTCCATGACCAGGTAATTATTGTCCTCAGCAGGTGAGGGCGGGAGAGGTTTTTAGTAGGTAGTAGGTTTCCGGGCATGTGTAGGATAGAAAAAGGAACCATCGAACATAATCAGTGACTCAGCAGCCATGCAGTTTCTCGTCTGCTGAGTTGCCTCATGGCACCCTGACACTGAATGCTCCTCGTGGACTGCCGATGCTTTGATTACAACAGGACGAATATGGATGTGGCTGTGTTTTAAGCAGGGAGCACTGGAAGAAGAGCAATTGGTAAACACAGGTGAAGGTGTAGGCACTCGTGTCTGAGCTGGCAGCAGCCTCCCGGGCTGCCATGTTTTTCTTTCTTGTTGATGCTGGGCCCAGAATTCGCCCTGTTCCGTCTTCAGTAATGCCGCGTTCCACGTGCTATGCTTGGATGTCAGGCCGTTGGTGCTGTGAACCCATCTGCTGTGCCGTGTTATCATGGAGCATTTTCTGTGACGGGGGTGATGTAGACTCGGTGCGATGTTCCCACCAGGTGGAAGTCGGTTTGTTTCACGTGTCGATACGTGACCTGGTTGCTTGTGTTAACTCACCGGTTGCGTGGCGTTGAGTAAGTTTATTGACAGGACAGATTCCTTGGTGTGAAATTGGGGGCTGCTGTTCCAGGATAGAACGCGGGCCTCTCATGTTGTTCTAAGTATGTTTGTGCTACCTGTCAAAATAAAGTTTCCTTCAGAATTTCGCCAGGGACAAACCCCTTGTTGCTGTGGGGTCTTTGACGTGCTTGCTGCGCACTAAACTTCAGTCATTTCATCAGCTCATCCAGAATGCCAGGAGCAAGACCATCACCGACTGGAAGAGGGGTAGAGATTGTGAGGGTGGGGGGAGAGTACACACCTGTTTAGATATTCTTTGGCTTTCTCGGCGAGTGCGTTATTCACAAAGCCGCCATTTTTCCATTCGTCAAAGATCCCCAGTAGAGTAAGCCCAAGCTGTTTCAGATCACTCAAAACAGAGAAGATGAAGTTGTCAGGAGACAAAGACTGACTGCTACGACAAATAACGAAGTCAGTGTTAACATGATGATGCAGAGTATACATGTATGGATCGGTTTTTGACGACGATGAGTCAGCCTTGATGTGACTCGTCCTGGCCGGCTGGACTATAAACAACATATAAAATGAGTACATAAGGAAGTTTCTGTAATAATTTTTGCTTCCTTTGGTGTGATTACCTTCATCATTCCTTCTGCACCACGCCGTTTATTGCCATATTATTTACCCCTGTATGAAGGGTATGGCTCAGCCCATTCTCTCCTCTGAGTAACTTCAACTGTTCAGGAACTGTCTGTAACTGTTAACAGCTCGGTCCCCTTGAGATGGGCTGAATTTTAATCACTATGGTTTGTCTGATGAATGACATGGTTCCACTAGATGGACGGAACCCCTGATCCCCAGCCCCAGACCAAACCCAGGGCAGCAGGATCTTCTGCTCCACCCCACCATCATCCTCCCATTTGCCTCCGTGTTGGTGCAAGTGGGGAGTGCTGATGAGGCGATGGGCTCCCCTATTGATGCCTGGCCCCCTGCCTTGTTTGCTGGCGGGTAACAGCGTCCTTCAGAGACGTGTTCCCCAGCCTTTGTGCCGCCGTGTTAGGGGTCAGACCAGCTGGCACACAGAGAGGCAGGGACGGCCGTAAGTCTGCTCTTTCTTCTGGCCACAGTCCGGAGATGACGGTCGCTGCATGCGCCCTGTGTGATTAGCGTCTTGTTTTGCCAGGAACGAAAAGCGCCAACTGCCCACCATCCCACAACCTCCCTCCTGCCATTCAACAGGTCAGGGGCGGTGACTCAGTGCCACTGGCCACGATCTCATGGAGTGATGTCTCCGAGGGAGCATGCATCTCTCATGTTGCCTAAAGTAAACGAGCTGTAAATACAGTGGGTTCGATGCAACGTGGATATTATGCAGGAAATGATGTTGGCTGTGCTCCGAATTGGCTGTTTCTTTGGATGTGGGCATTCTGCGAGTGAATGAAATGGGTGTTTGCTTTGGATATGAATGAATTCTGTTACTGTGATCGTCCCCAGTGGGTCCAAATCTCTGGACATTGTCTGTCTGATGTGTAAATGTGTGGGTTCGATGTCCACTGATAGATGCCAGGCTGTCTTCAATTGGCTTGTTTTCTTTGGATGTGGGCATTCTGCGAGTGAATGAAATGAGGTGTTTGCTTTGGATATGAATGAGTTCTGTGACTGGGAGTCGTCCCCACCCCTCCAATCTCTCTCTGACATTGTCTGTCTGTCTGTCTGTCTGCCTGCCTGTCTGTCTGTCTGTCTGTCTGTCTGTCTTTCTTCTCTCTCTCTCTCTCTCCGTCTCTCTGCTTTCAAATGAGGTGTAAGAAAGCAGTGGAATTAAAGTTTACCTAGTACACACATTTCTGTGAGAGGTCTCACGTTATGTTTGAAATAGTAAAAAAACACTGGCATTTTCTACACCCGCCACATGAGAGAAAAAGACAGAAAAATGAGCCTGAACTGTGACCCTTCGATCTGATCAGAAAGGCTTACTTTTCACTGTAAAGATTTCATCGTTTGTGATGCGATCTTTGTAATAGACGTTTAAGACCTCCCAGTATTATCTCACCTCCGTGGTTTGAATTGTGTTTTAGATTTGGAATGAGCGTCCAAGTTTCACGTTCGTATAGGAGCATGGATATGACCAATGAATACGTGAGCCTGATATTTTATGCATAGAAGATCTTCACAAACTGAATATCTTCACTTGCATTGGTGCTGCCACTGTCTGTACCACCTGAAGCACTTACGATTTAAATCCTTCCTCTGATACGATAGTACCCATTTACCTGAAGCTCTTGACAGTTTCAGATTTCTGAACATCCACTTTGTGATTTTTTTTCTCAGATCAAGAAGTCGATTGTGATTTTCGTCTTCTTTACACTTGTCTATTTGCCACATGTCTCATATGTTCCGTCAAGACACTTCAGCCTGGTGAGCACTGATATAATAACATAAAAAAGCATCTGAAATGAAATTAATAGTTATAATTTATGTGGACATGCATTAAACATTGTTAAAAAATTGTCATTTTTTTCATCAATTGTTCAGATTTGGGGGGTCGAAGGGTGGAGTGGGGTTGAAGGTAAATAGCGGTGGTGGTGGTAGAGAGAGAGAGAGAGAGAGAGAGAGAGAGAGAGAGAGAGAGAGAGAGAGAGAGAGAGAGAGAGAGAGAGATCGGTTTTAACGAAGTGATAGCGATGCTATGGCCGCTTACGGTCGAGTCGGCTGTAAACAACATGAATGAATGAAAAAGTGTATAAAAACATTGTCTGGATATACTGGCCAGTGCAACTGCAGTGACTATAATTATGTTACATGAAAATCACAGGCTAAGTTTCTAATGACCATTTTGACGACGAAAATAACTAATTCCACGACAAAAAAAACAAAACAAAACAAAACAAAAAAACATCCCATTTCTGACAGTTTGACACTGCTACCTTCCCATAAGCGGTGAAAAACTCAAGAGAGCCGTAGCTAACCTGAAAAGTCAACGACATTCAGCAGACCCCCCCATTCTCTTCCTGTAGTGTAAGATGTCCATGATGGTTGTGGGATCAGGGGGCGGACGTCTGTTGTCTTTGTTTAGTCTGGATGGCTGTATGGGGAAAGGGGGTGGGGGGTGAAGGTGAGGGGCCATGTCACTGTCAGTGCCGAGGGTGAGAGGTCCTCTGCGTCCATGGTCAGGGGACCGGCGAAGAGCAGGAATTGGCCCTGCTTGATGAAGGAGATAACCCAACACCAACCCCATCAATTGGCCGACCGTCCAGGGGTGAACCATTATGAGTCATATGAATCGGTAGGTGACCCATCATGAACTGCTTGCGAACTGGAGGGGGGACCCATCATGAACCTTGCGAACTGGAGGGGGGACCCATCATGAACCTGAGGAATTGACACTGGGGGAAGGGGTGAGCCCGAGATAGACTGCATGAATATGTAATGAACTTTGATGGACAGCCGTCACTTTACATTGCGAGGAACAGTTAGCGAAACAGAGGCAGGGCCGATAGTGCGATGTATGCTCGTCACCAGCCGCTGTGGAACGAGGGTTAGTATCGCGGGCTATGGACTGAGAAGTCGTAGGTTTGAGTCCCATCAGACTCATTTATTTGTGGGATATTTTGTCCCCCGCCTGGCCCACTTTCCCCATCCCCACCCCTTTCCCGCTACCCACCACAGCTGTTTGCGCTGTGAGATGACATGAGAAGGCTGGAACCATGCAGTCGACTTTCATCCATTTAATGGATGCGTTCTGAAAGTGTTTACTCTCATTTCATGACTAACACTGCACATCTCTGCATCTTTCGGTTCTGTTTCGTGCCAGCATATTTTCTGATGAGGAACGAAGGATACAGCTTTGTCATGTAGCTCCGGACGAGAATCTTCATTTTCATTATCTTCATTGGTAGTGACTTATCATGATTAAAAAAGAAGTTTCAAATTTTGTGGCCGTCCATCTTATACTGTGGTGATGACTCCAGTTACGACTGTCCACAGCTTCGGCCATGGGTTCATATAAAGAAGTTGTCAAGCACACAGCGACTGTCGTTAATGGATGTGGTGGTCCTCCAGATGCTCAGTGATGCTGGCTTTATGGCCAGGTAATGATTGTCATCAGCAGGTGGGGATGGGGGTTTTGTAGGCGGTGTCCTTCCATGTATGGGATAAAAAAGGAACCATTGAGCATAATCAATGATTCAGCAGCAGTACAGCGTCTTATCTGCTGGGTAGCCTTATGGGAGCATGACCTTGACTGCTGTCTGTGGACTGCCTATG
>JADBJO010000129.1:592500-600000 GCA_016801955.1 Conus betulinus | reverse complement strand
GCCATGGTTGGTTTGTCTGTCGAGTCCTGCATTACCCGTGAAAGGCTTGAGTAATCGGCAAAGTGTTCCATGGTGGCCCAGTGGCTGAC
This sequence comes from Conus betulinus, assembly GCA_016801955.1. Lineage (NCBI taxonomy): Eukaryota > Metazoa > Mollusca > Gastropoda > Neogastropoda > Conidae > Conus > Conus betulinus. The sequence goes on along the minus strand of JADBJO010000129.1, from coordinate 599,911 downwards.
TAATCATCAAGGCGAATTAGTCTAATTTGGAGGTTGCTCATACTCATGAAGTTCGAGTCAGACCTACATTGTGTAGGGAAGATCATGTGTGTTTAATTGCACAGTCTGATGTTTTTACGCCACCCTGTTTAAAAAAAAGACCTTTATACACACTACTAAGCCCGGCATTTATGTGTACATAGAGTAGATACCAGTGCTTGTATCATGCTACCAGTGCCATACAAAATGTCAGTGTAATCACCCCGGCTCATATTCTGTGCTTACATTGTGGTACAAAAGGTCACCTCTGGTCGTGATTGATATTTTGTATGGCAGGTCACATATTTAATGTACACTGTGGAACAAATTGTAACCTTATGTTAATCTGTGACATTGGGTCTGGTCTGCCTGTAACTTTCTGTGATACAAACGTACAAGGTTATAGTAGGAAGAGAAATGATGATCACTAATGACTTCATGTTGTAGCTTGTTTTCAAGATCGTAATAGTGTATGCCAATGGTGGTGACGAGTATGGTGATTGTGGTGCTGTAGAGAAAAACAAAACAAAACACCTGTATGCTTCGACATACTAGACTATACTTACAGTGTAATGTTGAAAAAGACGACGACTTCCTTAACTGACGATGATAATAATAATAATGATGATGATGATGATGATGATGATGATGATGATGATGAGGCATGACGTTGGATCATGCCTATTTTGGAGGGTCTATGTCCTTGCTGTTTCCGGAGATGAATGTTGCTGGAGGGATGTCTGAATGAATCAATGCTATATTTACAATACTTTTAGCCATTTAAAAAAAAAAAACTTGATTTGGACAGATTTTTGAGATACTGAATCTAAATCTCGGTGATTATCATTTAGGCATTCTCGTTTTTTTTTTTTCTATTCCACGTGGCACAGTATATCGCTTGATACAGGTAACTCGCCTAACCCAAGTCAAAACCACATTCACAAAGTGCTGCAGTTTGCTCCACATCATAGGCTATGTGACCAACAGGTACAGAAACGAATGTCACTTTGTACCGGGCAAACATTTTGTACTGCAAGGTTGGTATAAAATGTCACTAATGTACCGGGGGCATTTTATATACTGGGATGACATTTTGTGCTGCAACAGCAGCCAGGAAGGAGAACTAGTGGACAGCGTTTTCCAACGTTCAGTGTGAATCTCTCCGATAATTCACTGCCATTTCATTTTTCCCTTATAAATAGATTAAGTCTGCACTACGTAATATGTACTGCTGAGCATGCGAAATGCTGAAACTTCGCTTCAGCACGCGCGTCAGAGTAATAATGATAATAGCAAGAGTATTTGCATTCTAAGGCACTTAAAGAATAACTCGGTGTGCTTTGCACATGTCATTCGCACACACGCATTCCATCACTTAAAAGGAGCAATTTCGGGCACACACATAATCCAAGGAAAGATAAAGGTTAAACAGACCGAAGGAGGGCAAGAAAATGGAAAAGGAAGATTTTTTTTTAGAGTAGCTTTAAAGAGTCCAGAGTCTGCCTTCTACGAAGAGGAGGAAGAAAGAACCTCGTTTCAGGTATGCGGGTTAGAGCGGTGCCGACAGACAATCAGCTGAATCTGGGAGTTCGAGAGCAGAGTATATCTGACACTGTGCGTAGCGAACGGGATGAAGTAAAGAGGTGAAGATTGTCACAGAGGCGGACAGTATTGATCATGTACTTTATCCTTAGTGAGACGGGTAGCCAATGGAAAGACTTCACAAGAAGTGTGATTCAATTGGTTTTTTTCTCTCCGAGGACAAGTCGTGCGGCGGAATTTTTTTTCAGAGTTCGAACAGTTTATTGTTTGACCAAACTCCAATCGCCATGCAATGACCATCGGAAGCCCGCTCACAAACAATATGTGGGCTATGAAAATATATGGAACCTTTGACGGAACGATGTAAGTTGGCCTCTCTTGCGCTGTGAGCAACACATTTGAACGTCCATATAACACAGCCATTTTACTGGTCTGAGCTGGTCATGCGTGCGGCGGAATTTTTGTACGTCGTTGAAGGGAGTGGATGGATGAGGCCAACTAGATAGAGAACGTTACAGTTGTTGAAGAGAGAGAGAGAGAGAGAGAGAGAGAGAGAGAGAGAGAGAGAGAGAGAGAGAGAGAGAGTGGCAAGTTCAAATGCAGGGTCGATGAGTGAATATTGGCTTTAGTGGGCTGCCAAATTTGAGTAATGAATTTTGCATGGACAAGTGTTGTTGAAGTTAACACCAAGGTGCAGACCAAGGTGGGAAGGGCAGCTGATGTGTTGCCTACTTTGACTGAATCAGCAGTGACGGAAGATCGATGTTTTATTTGGTTCCTACAATAATGGCTTCGTTATTGTCAGCATTTAAACTGTTACTATTTCTAAGTCTTCCAGTTTTTGACATAAAGGAAATAGGCAAGTAGTTTAGTTTGTTTGTTTTTATTTAAGAGAGGGCAGGTTTTCCGAAGTTGGATGACGTCTGGGTAGGAATGATGACTAACAGTGTGATGGCTTAGGGTAGTTGTGTATAGTGTGAACAGAACAAGACCCAGAACACATCTATATGGCACACTGTCTTTTGAGTTTGACGGGTGTGGAGTGACAGTCATTGATTTTGAAACAATAAAATCGGCCGATAAGAAGAATGTGGTGATTTGCTTACTGTCTCTCTTTCTAGTCTTGTTTGATTACTATTTCCGTGCACACGACACACGCAGCTTCACATGTGTGTGAACACACACATACATGCACGGCCACAAACAGGCAGTCACCACAGACACACGTAATGTGTCCCATCTCTCTCTCTCTCTCTCTCTCTCTCTCTCTCTCTCTCTCACACACACACACACACACACACACACACACACAAACAAACAAACAAACAAACAAACAAACACACACGCTATATCTGCAGATTTCATACAGCGGGAAGAAGGGTTTTGTATAATGCCCAGTCACACGTAGAGTTGATGTTAGACATCTAAGTAAGATAAATTGTTACAATGTTGAAATGTAATTATAGTTAAGGAAAATGAGGGAAATAGCGGGATAGATACGAGAGGAGGGGAGCGGTCGGACAGAATGTGGGAGAAATGATGAGGGGGGGGGGGGGGGGGGGGGGGGGGGGGGGGGGGGGTCAAAGATGAACATCTGAGATGAACGAAAATACAATTAAAAGAGAGTCATCTTGTTCTTAGAGCAAATTCAAGAAATTCATGAACATAAAGATGAATTGAAACATCTTAACATGTGTCTTTCAAGTACATTGCTCATTTCTTTACACGACAATGTGCAATTGACTCATAGGACCTGAAACATTCTTTGTCCCTTCAGTGCTGCTCTGTCTATTTGATCACAAAGCCCGAAGCTAGGTTGAGATGGTATCCAAGAAAACTCAGAATGGTGCCCTTCATACAAAGAGAATGTCTCAGATGCGTGTTGTAGAAAAAAAAGACACAAACAAACAACAACAACAGCAACAAAACCACCAACCCTTCTGTGCGATTATTCGCAGAAAGAAACACACTTTTTCAAACTGCTCAAAAATCAACACATATCAGGATATTACAGATCATCGTTGGTAACAGAGCTAGAACATTTAACGCCATAAGAGTATGGACTAGCTCAACTGTAAAAACTGAATACCCCTTACCTAAGTAATTCGACTTTTCTCTTTGAAAGTTAGGGATCACAAAAGCAGATCCCGCATTTCCATCGTCTAACCGAACCATCAGTATAGGCTTTCAAATGACCATCAACATTTTCTTCTAGATCAGTTCTGCCTAATGCTGCAAATACATGTGGGCAAACTGGTTTTTTGTGTCAGACGTAAAGATGGTGACTCTGAGACTAATTAACTCTCAGGGAGGCCCGGGAGGTGCAGGTGCACGAGAAGACACACCATGTGGGTGATTTCATGAAGCAGGAGGGTGTGAGTTCCAAACAGTTTGGACCGCAGAACTAAATGAACACTGACAGTTGCATTTTTACCTTGTTGTCAAAACTTGCACCCTTTACCTCGTGGTCAAAACTGTTTTCAATAATGCACGTGCATCCAAATAATCCTAACCTTTTACTGAAAGTTGAAAAAGTTACAAAGAACTCTCTCTGAAGAGAACACTTTCTTAGGCCACGTGCCTGACGTTATCAAATCGGACAATCCACTCCAGTCGGCACAATAGTCCCTGTCCCTACTTCGTCGCTCTCCTCGGACAAAATCGACTTTTGTTAGGGAGTAAATATTGCTGTTGAGGCCCTAATTCCCAGCCAATTGTGGAAAATTGTCGCCGGTATCTTCCACGGGATCAGCCAGACTGCGCGTGCTTTTGTGGGAGGGAAGCCATTGGAGGGAGGGGTGATTGATTGTGACCCTGCCTCCCACGGCCTGCTTGGGTGTGCCGGCATCACTTTTGTCCCTGTCCTGAGGCCGGCCCTCAATCCAGGCCCAGAGTCCAATTCCTGGGGGAGGGGAAACTCTCCAGGAAGGCAAAGCTGTCACTGGGCTCTTTTATTCCGCTTGAAACGGCAGAGAAAAGCTCCCAGGGACCAGTAGGGGGGACCGTTTTGCTCACGTGATTTCCTTGACCGCCGTTTTGGCAGTCAAGCAGCCTCCGAGGCAGACAGTTGGTTTCGAATGGCGAGAGCGTATCAAAGGGGCTTAACCTTCCCCTTGGCCTCTTCGTCTCCGGACTGCTTGTTTACTTCACGGGGTGTGGGTTCACGAAGTGAGTTCGGTTTAATCTTGATTTCACCCAGACAACATCAGCCCCTGGATTGCTTGATTGTCGTGGGTTGAAATGAAACCAGAAAAAAAAATCAAATCAGGACATTGGGATAAACCTTTGCAGATTAGAATGATTAGGGGAATGCGCTTGTTGTGTCAGCTGTTTTCGAAATGTATAAATAATCCTGCAGGTTACACGAAGTACGCTTTAGATTGCACGAGATGTCCTAATTCTTCGGAAAACCCTATAGCCTAATTAATGGCCACAGTGGCAGTGAATTGTTCTAGGTTTACCGCGTCTTGGTCAGGGCATTATTGATGACGGAGCCCATCCCGTTTCTTCTACTGCCCGAACCTTCCATGCACTGAATCGCGTACTCGTTCCTTGCTTAGTGAACAGAGAGAGTTTTCAACCCATAAAAGTCCGATTCCGCGAGTGGTTCGTTCTGTTACTTCCACAACGAACTCTCTAGCCATTCGATGATAGGCCCATCTACATTTTCATGTAGCACAGTAATCGGTTCTCTAGCTGTTGGATGGCGTTATTGATCACGGCCTTTTCAATCTGCAACTATGCCATGTTGCTACTGCTCCCCCCTTCCCCCATCATCTTTGAATATGTATATTACGACTTCATAACTGACGTTCGCTCATTTCAGTTATCATTTTCTTCTTTATAGTGATTTTTTTTGTTTTGTTGTTGTTGTTGTTGTTGTTCGCATAACATCGACATTTTGTGAACAAAAGATTTATTCAAATCATGTTCGATCGTTCTAAGTGCGCACAGAAACTAAAACCGTTGTCACTTTTCTGAGAAAAGTCAGTAAACAGTGAATGCGCACAGAATTATATGCCACCAATTCTACACTGTATTCATGTATAAAGGCTCTGTCTCTCCCTTCCTCGTACTCTCTCTCTCTGTCAGTCTGTCTGTCTGTCTGTCTGTCTCTGTCTTGTATCTGTCTGTCTGTCTGTTTGTCTGTCTGTCTGTCTCTCTCTCTCTCTCTCTCTCTCTCTCTCTCTCTCTCTCTCTCTCTCTCTCTCTCTCTCTCTCTCTCCTTACTCATTCAACTTTATTCTTTATTTAAAAAAAAAAATCAGAGATTTTAGTTTCGACCTTGCACGTTATTTAATGTTATATAAAAAAAGAACTCCATTGTTTCTCTGTGTCTTTCTGCCTGTGTCTCTGCCTAACTCTCTGATTCTCCCTTCGTCTTTATCTTCACCACTCCACCCTCACCCCCATCTTCTCTCGCAGACAAAATTTGTCTCTTTTTTTTATAGCATTCAGGAGACAATGGAAGTACAGAGAGAGAGAGAGAGAGAGAGAGAGAGAGAGAGAGAGAGAGAGAGAGAGAGAGAGAGAGAGAGAAGAGACAGACAGACAGGCAGCTGGACGGTCATGTAAAGACAGGCAGAGGGGGAAACCCCACGTATGTTAATTGGTCTAATAGCAGCTACTGCCTAAGCTGTTTATGTCAGCATTTTGTATATTTTGATGCGTGGGACGTTCTGCTGAGAGCTGTTCCGCTGTGTTTATTCCCATCCGCTCTGGTGACTTCTCCTTAAGTGTTTTCTCTCCGAGTTTGTTCGTGTGTGTTTACAATAGTTGTGGTGTGTTGTTGTAAAGGGTGCCACCTCCCTAGTCATTCAGATCCGGGAGGGATGTATTTCAGACCGTGGTGGCTTAGTAATATGGGTCACGTGCTATGTAAGCGTTTGTAAACACGGGTTGTTCACTGCTGTCACGTTTGTCTGAACGGGATCATTCACTTCTGTGTCATGTTTGTTAACATGGTTTACTCATGCTGTGTCGTGTTAGTCAACATAGTTTACTCATGCTGTGTTGTGTTAGTCAACATGGATTAGTCACGCTGTGTCGTGTTAGTCAAAATGGATTAGTCACGCTGCATGGCGTTTGTCAGCATGGCTCATTTACTGCTGTATCTTGTTTGTAAACATGGATTATTCACTGCTGTCTCATTTTTGTGGAGGATTATTATTATTGTCGTATCACGTTTGTCAACATGGATTATTCATCGCTGTATCGTTTTTGTGAACGTCAATACTACTAGTATTGTATTGTGTTTGCCAACAGGGATAATTCACTGTTGTATCAGGTTTGAGCTGTCTTTGTCGTGCATGTGTAAAACACTGTATACATGTAGAAAGTACACGCAGATGAAGTACTTATGTGTCGTTGTGTATGTGATACACGCATGTAAAAGATGTATGCCTGTCTCTCTCTCTCTCTCTCTCTCTCTCTCTCTCACACACACACACACACACACACACACACACACACCACACACACACACGCACGCACGCACGCACGCACGCACACACACACACACACACACACACACACACACACACACACACAATCACATGGATGATTACTTCTATCTGCTCCCAATCGCTTTTGAAATAGCGTCCTGTGTTCGTGCGTCATGCATGCCCTCTGAAGCCCAGCTGCCTCATTACCATGCGCGCAGGACATGACACCCTCTTTTTGGTGCTGCCTGTCTGTGTATTAGTATGCTTGTGCGAAGGAACATTGAAAACAGTGTTGGTATATATTCTATCAGTTTGATCTCATTGCTTGAAAGATCAGTATGTGAAGGTGACTAATCTTTGGGATGTCGAGGTGGACACCCCCCCCCCCTCCCCGCCACACCTTTACC
>JADBJO010000129.1:585000-587500 GCA_016801955.1 Conus betulinus | reverse complement strand
TCCGTCTTACTCGCTGGCATCAGGTCTCCCCCAGGTCTTACTCGCTGGCATCACTCTGTGCAGGTCTCCCCCAGTCCGTCTTACTCGCTGGCATCACTCTGTGCAGGTCTCCCCCAGTCCGTCTTACTCGCTGGCATCACTCTCTCTGTGCAGGTCTCGCCCTGTCCGTCTTACTCGCTGGCATCACTCTCTCTGTGCAGGTCTCGCCCTGTCCGTCTTACTCGCTGGCATCACTCTCTCTGTGCAGGTCTCGCCCTGTCCGTCTTACTCGCTGGCATCACTCTCTCTGTGCAGGTCTCGCCCTGTCCGTCTTACTCGCTGGCATCACTCGCTCTGTGCAGGTCTCGCCCTGTCCGTCTTACTCGCTGGCATCACTCGCTCTGTGCAGGTCTCGCCCTGTCCGTCTTACTCGCTGGCATTACTCAGCCCGATTCCGTGGCACTGCTGTCACTGCACTCTCCCCACAGCATGTTGAGCTAGATAGCGGGGATGTCGGAGGAAGCCGAATGAATGAAATGCTCGCATTGCTGACCCTGTGAAAGAAAAAAAAAAATCATCGGCAGAGCTGACTGACTGGCAGCTGAGGAAGAGAAGCTGGGCGAGGGACGTGCACAGGCCAGGGGAAAATCGATCAGGTTCTTTTGATGCCGTCGCTGCACATCTCACATCTCACCCTCCCCCCCCCCCCCCCCCCCCCCCCCCCCCCCCCCCCCCCCCCCCCCCCCCCCCCCCCCCCCCCCCCCCCCTTTTTTTTTTTTTTTTTTTTTTTTCGGTCACGCAGCCTGCGTTTTACAGCGCGGCGAAAAGATTCGCCTGTCTGTACTATCTCATTAGAACGTCCCATACCGAGCCGTCCGCTCGAACCACGCCCTTCCTGAGTCTGCGCTGGGCTCTTCGTGGAACCCATTACGTTGCGGTATAGCTTTCCAAGAGAAAGGAGGAGTATGAACATTTGCTGAATGAAACAGGCCATGGTTGGCTGAACTCTCCCCCAAAATACCCGCGGTGCTAAACGAAGAGGACAGAAACCCGCTGATGAAATGAACTTAGAACAGGACAAAAAAAAAAAAAAAAAAAAAAAAGAAAACTGACAACGATAATTGGTCTGTCATTTGCTGTTGCGGATGCAGAAAACTGTACTGACCACTCTGAACGGAGCTCGAACATGAAGCAGGTGGCTTTCCTAAATGGGCCCATCGCTATAGCCTGCTGTGGAAAAAAACTCGTGATGGTAGTGTGGAACAGATGATGTGGAACAGATGATGTGGAACAGATGATGTGGAACAGATGATGTGGAATAGATAATAGTAATAAGCCCTTGACAAAGGGATACAAAACGGCCAAAGCACAAACTGTAAGGACTCCATTCCCCCCCCCCACAATGCCATCCTCCCACCCCACCCATCTCGACCTCTCCCTCCCTCTTTGTCTGTGTCTGACAACATCTCTGTTCTTCCCACTCTTCTTTCCCCTGTCTTCCCTCGCCTCTCCTTTCCCTTCCTGTCAACCCCAACCTCTCGGCTCTTCTCTGTCTCCCTTACTCTCTCGTTCTCTCATCTTCATGTGATTTGTTTGTCGTTACATTATTGAAAATACTCGCGTAGTCATAATGCCTTATCAGAACAGTCACACCACATGCTATTGGATGCAGGTTCGTTCGATCGAATGTCCATTTCTACCATTTGACCGGCAATGCTGTTTTTCTTCTTAGGGATTGGTGGATAAAGAGAGTGTGTCAGGACAAGGGCAACAGAGATGGAGAATGTGTCAGGACAGGGACAACAGAGATGGAGAATGTGTCAGGACAAGGACAACAGAGATGGAGAATGTGTCAGGACAAGGACAACAGAGATGGAGAATGTGTCAGGACAAGGACAACAGAGATGGAGAATGTATCAGGACAACAGAGATGGAGAATGTATCAGGACAACAGAGATGGAGAATGTATCAGGACAACACAGATGGAGAGAGTGTGTCAGGACAACAGAGATGGAGAGTGTGTCAGGACAACAGAGATGGAGAGTGTGTCGGGACAACAGAGATGGAGAGTGTTTCAGGACAACAGAGATGGAGAGTGTTTCAGGACAACACAGATGGAGAGTGTGTCAGGACAACACACAGATGGAGAGTGTGTCAGGACAACAGAGATGGAGAGTGTGTCAGGACAACACTGATGGAGAGTGTGTCGGGACAACAGAGATGGAGAGTGTGTCATGACAACAGAGATGGAGAGTGTGTCGGGACAACAGAGATGGAGAGTGTGTCGGGACAACAGAGATGGAGAGTGTCGGGACAACAGAGATGGAGAGTGTGTCAGGACAACACTGAACGAACGAACGAACGAGTTTTTATTTACAGAGGGTAATGGAATAAGCATCACTGCTTTTTTTACATCCAGCCCTCCGGGGCCAAAAGAAATTTAGGAAAGAAAAAGAAAAAAAAAAGATTGATTAATATAAAATAATGGAAATCACTCTTAAATATGAAACATAAAAAATAC
>JADBJO010000129.1:575000-577500 GCA_016801955.1 Conus betulinus | reverse complement strand
GACAGTACGTGCTTGAGTGGATGAATGGGGAATAATAAATGCTTCCCAAAATGAACCTTCAGCAAGCTTATAGTCTCATAAGCAAGAGACAATCTCCAATGGGAGAAAGCTCACAAACATATAACTCCTGGTCAGATACCGTATTTCGAAACCTGATTGTTTCTCCTCAGTGACCGCAGAAAGTGGTAATTTTGACTCCTCTGCCTTTTCGGTTTTAAAAGAATGCTATACCTGAAAAAGGCTGGTGTGCAATACCGTAGTATGTTTGTTTGTTGAGTTTTCAAAAAACAACCAAAGGTGCCACCTAAGAAGCAAAAGAAAATCATGAAAGAGCAAAAACAAGCTACATTTTCTTGTGAAAAGTAGAAAATATAAAAAGATAACCTCTTAAGACACAAGTGCTGAGGGCCAGTTCTTGGAATGAATCCACAAGGGACTAAATTACAATAAACTAATAAATTCCAAGGATAAGTACCGAGCACCATTCCAGCAACTTACAGAGCAGCTTGGTATTGCAATGACTTGGCAGCTTGGTATTGCTGAAGGTTCATTTTGGGAAGCATTTAGTATTCCCCATTCATCCACTCAAGCACATACTGTCAGTTAGGGAGAATTATCTACCACTGCAGATATGAAGGCTTATCACCCCCCTATTTCTTCAATCTAAGACATAAGAGCAAGCTTTGTTTATAATTCAATATTTCTTGCTGTCATTGCAATACCAAGCTGCTCTGTAAGTTGCTGGAATGGTGCTCGGTACTTATCCTTGGAATTTATTAGTTTATTATATATATATATATATATATATATATATATATATATATATATATATATATATATAATTAAGAGCCTATGGTGTCTTTACAATGGTCTTAATTTGAACAAGTTTTCGTTTCATTAAGCCCCATAATGAAACTGTAACACTTTTAACATGCAAAGTACCAACTATTGTAATAATACAAAATAAAAGAGAAAGCAGTTACGTACACAACATGCTCATACTACGGTTAAGCAGTGTGTGAGCTTCTTTAAGCTTTATGACTGTACGTAGTAAGACTGAAACGGACATTTTCATTTCTTGTTTATGAGAGTCAATTTACCTTGAAAATACAAGGGACGGGAAAGTACTTCGGGTCTATAAATGTGAGTTTTAGGTCATGGAAACAAGAATAGCAAAATAGAGAAAAAGAAGTTTATTTTCTGTAGCCAAATTAGACCCATATAAGCCTGTTGTCAGTTCATTTACATTCAAGTCACTGTACATAGAACAGGTGTGGCTTATATTCTTAGAAACACCAACTTTAAACGTACTTCGTGTGCTTTGTGTGGGTAATGTCTATTCATCTTCGTTTCAAAATATGATTCTAACATATTAGTTTAAAAGATCTGGATTTCTGTCGCGTGTCACTATTTCACTGTTATTCATATGAATACGCCAGTCCCGTCATCTACATTTCAAAGGATTGTGTGAATGAATGACTTGTGAGTTGATTTTAACAGTCCTGATGTGGCCCTTTGCGGTCAGCTGGGCTATAAGCAACATTATCTTATGACATCTTACCATCTGCAAGGAACCACTCTGTGTTGAAACGATTTGAAATATATACTGAAATAGTTTCAACTTTCTGGTCGTCCAAAACAAAAGCAAAGCCATTGGAATTTGCACGCTGACAAACACTGGTAGTTTCGCAACATCATGTAAGCTTGGAGTGTCTGGTTTTTGTCCGTCCTTGTTGTTTTTTTGTGTTAGCCAAAAACTCATTCATGTCAGAGAAAAAAAAATTGGATACCTTCCGAGTTCACCAAAAACAAGATCGCGGGCGTTCGATTGTCATCATCTAAGAAACAACATACAGCACACAAAAGCATATTATCTACTGGAACTTTTTTTCTCTCAGCAGCCCAGATTTCTGCTTCATGCTATAGTAAGATATATAATAGGATGCACCTTAGATTAAAAGGGAATTCCAAAAAATGAAGAATGAGCTAGAATTCAATGTGTACAACATTTGAAGAAAACAATGACTGCCATATTTGCTGCTTTTTTTTTTTTTTTTTTTTTTTTTAACAACGTAGTAGTAGTTGTCCCCGACGATCCATTTCACATTAGATGCCGAAACTTTCCCATTGCGAAACACAGTGTTAATTATTGGTCACATTTGCTTTTTATAAAAATCTTGCTGTAGTAGGAGAAAGAACGAGAGAGAGAGAGAGAGAGAGAGAGAGAGAGAGAGAGAGAGAGAGAGAGAGAGAGAGAGAGAGAGAGAGAGAGAGAGAGAGAGACAGACAGACAGACAGACAGGCATATAGACAGACAGAGAGGCACAGAGACAGAGAGACAGGGACACACACACACACACACACACACACACACACACACAGATGTGGGAAATGGGGGGGAAGGGGGACCGGGGGGGGGGGGGGGGGGGGGGAGCGGAGGGTAATAAGAACAAGAAGATTTCAAGTTATAAATCGTTCCGTTATCTGTCTGGCTAGGCTG
>JADBJO010000129.1:557500-570000 GCA_016801955.1 Conus betulinus | reverse complement strand
GAGAGAGAGAGAGAGAGAGAGAGAGAGAGAGAGAGAGAGAGAGAGAGAGAGAGAGAGAGAGAGAGAGAGAGAGAGTTTTCAGCTTCATCAAGGAGGTGCCACCGCATGCGGACTAGCCCATATCCGCTAAGTTTCGAGATTGGAGACCACACGGCATATGATTTAAAGCTGATGGATAAAAGAATGAATGACTAAGATGAGAGAATTTAATGAAGAAGAGGGTCGCGTGGCTAACGACATAGCAGATGTCTGACCTAGCACTAGCTCAACGCACTGGTCAGATCGGGATGGGGAAGGGGGGGGGGGGGGGGGAGAGAGAGAGAGAGAGAGAGAGAGAGAGAGAGAGAGAGAGATGTGGAGAGAGAAGAGATAGTTTAGAAGGTGGGGGGGGGGGGGGGGGGGGGGAGGAGCGGCGCCCGGCGCAGTCCGAAACCAACGAACCTCTTTCCGGCTGTCGTCCGGCCCTTCCCCGCCCCGGGATTAGGCCGTTATCAGGGACGGGATTAACGCAGACTTCTCACCCTGATACTGGGCAAGTCGGCTGTGATGGGGGAAACTGTAGGCGTCTAAAGGCCCTGTCACTCCGCGTCTCTGTCCGCACCGTGGCCACTCGAGCCCGTCTTGTCATTCACACGTGGGGCAGTATTTTAATTAGTCGTCCCCTCGCTAGCTTGTTGGCTCGCCACTGGCGAGCGGGGGAAGTTTTTGGGGGGTCACTGTGTTTCTGTCTGTCTCTGTCTGTCTGTCTGTCTGTCTGATTTCTAACTCCCTCCTCTCCCCCCCCCCCCCCCCCCTCCACAATTTTTCTTTGTATGTTTCTATGTCTATGTGTTTGTCCCCCTCTTTTTCTGTTTTTTTTTTTTGTGCTCTCTCTCTCTCTCTCAGTCTCTCTCTCTCTCTCACATACACATATACGCACGCGCGTACACACACACACACACACACACACACACACACACACACACACACACACACACACACACACACACACACACACAACACACACACACACACACACACACACACACACACACACACACACACACACACACAAACGGACGCACGCATGCACACACACACACACACACACACACACACACACACACACACACACACACACACACACACACACACACAGAGACGAGAGAGAGAGAGAGAGAGAGAGAGAGAGAGAGAGAGAGAGAGAGAGAGAGAGAGAGAGGAGGAATTTGACCTCATTGAAAGGGACAGGTGTTTGTCCCATTGTTGCCACACCCCTCATCCCTTTCCTTCCACTAACACTGCCTGCCTCCCTGACCACCACCACCCCTCTCATTTCCCCCCATCCCCCACCACCCAGTTCAGCCCCACCCCCGACGTCGTCTGACAAAGCCAGTTGTTCTTGGCCGCTTCATTCTCCGAATATTGTGTGGGGGGAATCGCTAGCTCCAAAAGTGTGCATTATCACTTTCTTCATGAAACGAGTAATTGTACGATATAAGTGCAAGTTTTGAAATCTTTGTGATTCTCTCTCTCTCTCTCTCTCTTTTATTTTTTTTGATAGGTTTTACATTATGATTTTTTTCACTGACGAAGAGAGTAATTACAAATTTCGTGTGGTATTTGTAATTACCTCCCCCCCCCCCCCCCAATCTACGTTGTGGTCTCATTAACAAAAGTAGTAATCATACACCATAAATAAATTTGTCGTGTGATATTTGTAACTATCCTGAATTTCGAAAGTCTTCAGCATGAGGTTTTTGATGAAAAGACTTATTTTTTTGTGTTAATAACTATAAGTTTTCGTCTGATGTTTGTAATCACCTTGGTTTTCACATGAATGACGCCACAGTTGCAGCTAACTGAGCCTCAAATGTTCGAATAACGTGCTGGTGGGCCATAATTACTGTCTTCATTGCAGACATTTTTTGGTGGTAAACGGTTCAAAATCATTTTTAATTCCTTGGACACATTCTCCAGCGGTGCCAGAAACATTGATTTTTTAAAATTTAGATGTCAGAATTTTATCGCACACTACAAAGACACACAAAAAAAAAAAACACATTTTCAAGATGAGAAATATTAATTATCCGTGTTACGAAGAAAATTTCAGTTCAGTGCTTTCGACACCAGAAGTATTCCATAATTGTAGCGTGGGGGGGAAGCAAGTATGTGAAAAGTCATTTTTTTTCCTTCCTGAAAAAGAGAATTCTGCTAAGTATTGCTTGACATAAAAAACAGTTAATATTGTAGCTGTCCCATATCTGTAATCAGGACTTTTGTAGCACGAGTAAGAGAGAGAATTATTTTGAAATTAAAATAGCTATTTTTCGCGCTTCCCGTCTGTGTAATGTGATAATTAGTAACACCGCTTTGAGAATTATTGATCGCTTTGGTGTGAAAACAGTTACTATCATGACGTTCCACCTCTGTGATGCAAACGTTTGTAGCAGTTCTTTTTTGACGTAAAAACAGTTATGGTCTTATTTGCGCCTCGTCTTGTGAAATGAACATTCGCAGCAGTTCTGATAGTAATGGCTTTTGCCGTACAACGGTTTTTCTCTCTCAGACTGCTCCCCCCACCCCCCACCCCCACCCCGTACCTTTTTCTCTGATATGAACATTTGTAACAATGATCATAGTGTTAGTAATTATACCAGTCGCTGTGGTGCCGTGGTTAGCATCACAGACTTACAGGCTGAGGGATTGACGGTTTGAGTCTCTTCATAGGTATGCACTTGTGTGTGTGTTTATGTGCTCTTTTTTTTTTTTAACTCTTCTTGGCTCATGCACCAAAGTGTGGTATGAGCTCAAATGATAAGACTGAAACCACGCAGTTGAATTTCATCCACTTCATGGATGCGACTCTAAGAGCGTTGCTCAAATGTCCTTACCAATGTTCGTCCTTCGAGCCGACCAGAACCACTTCAGTCATCATGGGAGACCTGCCCTTGATTGCTGGCGCGGACTTTCCTTGCCTGTCTCTTTTGTTGCGCCAGTACGAATACTGTAGATACGAGCAGCCTTTGTCATGCTGTAGAACATCGTGGCCTGTAAAGAAATCAGCACAAAACACAAAAACTGTGAATCTCGCTTTCAACGTCAACGCAGTTCTGCTGTTCGGCTCTGGGTTTCAGTTTCAGTTTTATCAAGGTGTCACTGCGTGCGAACTAGTCCATATACACTACACCACATCCGCTTAGTTTGGAGACCACACTGCGCATGATTCAAAGCCGATGGATTAACGAATTAACGACTAAGATGACAGAATTTAAGAAAAGGGTCTTGTTTCTACGACCTCGCGAAGGTCTGACCTACGCATTAGCCATACGCGCTGGTCAGACCTTGGGGCTCTGGCACATGGAGGGGAGGAAAGCGATGCAGCGGACATTGAAGACCTCCATTAACACCTGCCCCAGGCGCATTTTTAACATCCGGTGTCCGGACATGGTCAGCAACGAGGAGTTGTGGCAGAGGGCGGGGCAGGAGCCGGTCACCACAGGGATCCTGAGGAGGAAAAGAAGCTGGACAGGACACACCTCCAGCACGCCAGCCTCCAGCACCATCTGTCAGACTCTCAACTTGACCCAGCAGGGGAGGGGGGTGGGGATGGGGGTGGGGGGGAAGAGGGGACGATCCAGACACAGCTGGGGAAGAGACAGAGGCAGCAGTGAAGAAGGAGGAGGGCGCCAACTGGACAGAGGTGGAAAGGACAGACTGCAGGCTGTCCGCTGGACAGATGTCATGGGGAGTCTTCGTTGCTTGAAAACAATGGTGTTACCATTGTTGTTATTACCCACCCTTTCTCTCTCTCTCCCCCTCACTCTCTCTCTCTCCCTCCGTCTCTCTCTCTGTCTGTCTGTCTGTCTCCCTCCGTCTCTCTCTCTCTCTCTCTCTCTCTCTCTCTCTCTCTCTCTCTCTCTCTCTCTCTCTTCAGTATTTGATTTTCTGTTTTTCTTTTCTCGCTTTTACTTGTGCTGATTGTGCATTTTGTAAGTGCTTATACTCTTTATCCTTTATTTTCTTTCTTCGCCTGTCTGCCCGTCTGTCTGTCACACACACACACACACACACACACACACACACACACACACACACACACACACACACACACACACACACACACACACTGTGTCTCTTTCTTCCTGCTTCTGTATCTCTCATAGTCTCAATCTCTTTATCTCTTTCGCTTTTTTTTTTAAATTTTTTTTTTTTAGTTTGTCTCTCTGTCCGTCTGTCTGGTTCTCTCTCTCTCTCTCTCTCTCTCTCTCTCTCTCTCTCTCTCTCTCTCTCTCTCTCCTTCATCTCTCTCTCTCCTTCAACCCATCCCCACTCTTTCCCTGTCCCCTCTTCTCCCTTCCCCTTTCTGTCCCCGCCCTGCCTTTGAAAATTTCTGAATTATGCGTTTTTTTTTTTTTTTTTTTTTTTTTTTTTTTTTGCGCACAGGCATGTTTACAATATGCTTCAATCCTCTCCCTCCATCCTTCCCTCCCTCTCTCCATTTCTGTCTGTGCGTCTATTATAATAAGCCATTGTTGATCTGAATAATACGTTCACACACACACACACACACACACACACACACACACACACACACACACACACACACACACACACATACTCACACACACACACGCGCGCGCGCGCACACACACACACACACTCGCACTTACACACACACACACACACACACACACGCGCGCGCGCGCGCATGCACACACACACACACACACACACATACATACACACAAACGCGCGTCTGCACAGGCTCGCAGAGAGAGAGAGAGAGAGAGAGAGAGAGAGAGAGAGAGAGAGAGAGAGACAGACAGACAGACAGACAGACAAACAGACAGCGATCAGACAGACAGACAGCGATCAGACAGACAGACATATAGACAAACAGAACCAGCGATCAGTCACTTGGAAAAAACAAACGGACAAGATATTCAGTCAGAACGAATGGAGGCCCCAAAGTTGGTTGTTCCAGCCGATTTCGCCTGTCCCCTTGTCCTGCGGGGTCTCGCTCTGTCGGGCGTGGAGGGAGAGTGGTGGGAGTGGAGGGGGGGGGGGGGGGGGGGGGGGGGGGAGTGAGTGAAAGGGGAAGCTGCCGGTCATGTTGGCATCTCTGCCGGTGAAGAGCACGGCTGCCATACCCGTTGTCTTTTCATCCCCCGGGGTCGTTCTGAGATACTGCTATTTTGGAAAGAAGGAAGGGCGAGGGAGGGGACATAGTGGAACAAAATCGTTTCTTGATACACATCGTTAAATGTTTTTCTCCTGGGTATCGGCAGTTCCCCCCATTCCTACAGTGTTAAATTGTATTGTATTTTACTTTATTTGTTTATTTTATTATGTTTTATGTTATGTATTTCATTTTATTTTACCCTATTCTGTTTTATTTTATTTCATGTTATTTTATTTTCCTTCATTTTTTACAGAGTAGTCCATTTCTTTTCAATAATTTCAGAGACAACTGCAATGCTAACTGTTCCAGATACTTTGTTTCTGTTGTGCTTCTGTTAGTGCTTCTACTGTTGTTGCTGGTGGTGGTGATACTACTATACCGCTGCTACAATTGCCTGCCACTGTTACTCATGCTCATGCTACTTCATTCAACAACTTCTAGTGCTGCTTCTACTGTTGCAGCTGTTGTTGCTGCTGCTGCTGCTGCTACAGCCGCTCCTCTTGTTACTACTATTACCGCTATTGCTGCCGTGCTGCAGCTGCAGCCGTGTTGTTGCTGCTGCTGTTGCCGTTGTTGCTGCTACCATCGCAACTGCTGCTGCTGTTGCTGCTGCTTTTATAGGTTGTGCGGATAATGATATTGCTACTGTTAATGTGAGTGCTGCTGTAGCTCTGTCACTGCTGCTGCTGCTGTTGGTGGTGGTGGCACTGTTGCTGCTACAACAACAGGAACAACAACAGGAACAACATCTACTACTGCTGCTGCTGCTCATACTACCACTACTTATACTACTACCACCACTACTACTACAACAACAACAACTACTACTACTACTACTACTAAAACTGCTACTACTACTACTACTACTGCTGCTGCTACTACTACTGCTGCTGCTACTACTATGCCGCTGCAGCTACTACTATTGTTACTGCTGCTGCTGCTACTACTACTACTACTACTGCTACTACTACGCCGCTGCTGCTGCTTGCTGCTGGTACTGCTACTACTACCGCTACTACTACTACTACTACTACTACTACTACTACTACTACGCTGCTGCTGCTACTGCTGCTGCCACTACTATTACTAGTACTACTACTGCTGCTGATGCTGCTTTTCAACTACTACTGCTGCTGCGGCGGCTTCTGCCAGAACGACAATTCTTTAAGAGAGATTAATAGCTTTGTTCAGTGTTACACTAATCCTGACTTTTCCCCTTCCCCAGCCCCCCCTCCCTCTCCCCCGCGCGCCCCTGCCGTCTTCCTCTTCCCACACCTTCTTCTCTACTTTCTCTCTTCTTCGCTACATGTGTTTGTGGTATGATTTCTTGCGGGAAAACCCCCCCCCATTAAAATGTGTTGTATAAAAACAGAATAGAAAACACACGGCAATTTTCATGTTGGGCGAAGGTGAATGGAGGATGGGAGGAAAGAGGGGAGGGGGCGGAGGATTGGACACGAGGATGGACGACTTATCCAGTCACTGCGCGTGGACTTTTGGGTCAAGGAAACGTTTCAATCACAGTTACTGACAATACATATACAAGACACAATACAATAACCGCAGCAACAAACTGAGAACAAACAATATTTGGTATTTTCGTTATGCTACGAAGGAAAGTACACAGGGAGTAATTTCTCGAGTTCGTACCAACTGTTCATTCTCCAGGCAGAATTTTTTTTTTTTCCACTCATGAACTGACTCAAAGAGCAAGATTCATTGCCTTGGTGGAGGTCTGCGCTTTCCTAACCGCCTTTTAAACTTTATTATCTCTCGTTACAAGAGAAATTACATTTGTGACCGCTGCCCTAAAAGTTAAAGACATACATATTTATAGTTACAAACGTGACACTGGAAATTAAAAATTACTTACAAACAATAAAACATGCGTGTAACACCAAAATGGGAATTTCAATCTTTCTCCTTTTGGTAGTGCAAATAAAGTACACACTCAGCCACTCTAACAGAAACACACCCACACTCCAGCATCTATACTTTCCCGCTTGCTCACGGACATACACACCCGCGCACATGCTTGTGTCACAGGTGATCCATGTTATGTTTTTTGTGGTTGCTCCCCCCCCCCCCCCCCCCCCCCGTTTACTCTGGCATCTGTCGGGCTCTTCGTTCTTGGTTTTCATTGTTGTTGGTACCCCCCCCCCCCTCCCTCTCTTTATCCTTTGTATTGTTATTGGTATTACTCGTTTTTTTTCACCTATGAATCTGCTATTGTTATCTCCCACTTTTTGTTTCCATTAAAAAAAAATTTTTTTGTTTTGTTCGTTGTTGTTGTGTGTATTTTGTTCTCTCCCCCCCCCCCCCCCCCCCCCCCCCCCCCTCCCCCTTGCATTTGTCATCATAATTGTCTTTTTTTTGGTTTCTCTGATTTTCGTTGTCCTTGTCATTTTTTGTTTTGTTTTGAATGTTTTGCTTATTGTCAGTGGTCTATCCTCTCTATCCCTTAAGCTTTCGCTGTTGTTACTGGCCCCTCTCACTTTTGTCGTTTCTTCTTGTTTTCTTTTTGTTATTGTTATTAGTGCTCTCTCTCTCTCTCTCTCTCTCTCTCTCTCTCTCTCTCTCTCTCTCTCTCTCTCTCTCTCTCTCAGCTGTTTTTTCTACGTGCTTTTCCCCCTTTCTTTTCTTTCTTCCTTTGAACCCACTGAGCTAAATGCCGTGTCAGGAGACGTGATGGCGCATTGAACAGACCAGTACTGACGTCACCATCAGGGTAATGGACGCACGTGCGGCGCGGTTTCCGTCACTTTGCTCCGGGACAGTCGAATTGGGGAGACTTTCGGGACACACGGACGGCGGTCTGACGCCGCCCGCCTCCCCCCCCCCCCTCCCCCCCCTCCACTTCCCCCCCTCCCCCCCCCCACCCCACCACCACCTCCTCACTCCTTCACTGCCCTCTTCCCCACCCACCACCTCCGTCATTCCTTCCCTTCCACGTCCGACTCCCCATCTCCTTCCTCCCATCTCATCAATTTTTGTTTTTGTTGCTTTTAGGCATAGCGGCATATGTTGACTGCTGTGTGTGTGTGTGTGTGTGTGTGTGTGTGTGTGTGTGTGTGTGTGGCGTGCGTTGTGTGCGCGCGCGTTGTGTGCGAGTGCGTGTGCACGTGTGTGTGAGTGTGTGTGTGTGTGTGTGTGTGTGTGTGTGTGTGTGTGTGTGTGCACGTGCACGTTCATGCGCTCGCGTGCACGTAAGCGTCGAAAATGATCCCCAAAGTGTAAAAATAGGCCAGGAGGATGGAAACGGGAACTTTGTATAGCGTTTGTTGATTCTGCGGTATTGCCTCAAGGGAGGTAAATAATAACTGGCAAGAATCTCCATGACGCCTTATAGGACACCCCTCCCATTACCCTTACACTATTCCAACCTTACCCTTCTTCATTTTTTACATAGTTCTGCCCCTGTTTCTCCCTCCCCTTATCTCTCTCTCTTTCTCTGTCTCTGTCTCTGTCCTCTCTCTTTCTCTCTCTCTCTCTCTCTCTCTCTTCTCTCTCTGTATCCATTTCTGTCGTCTTCTGTCTTTTCCTCCGTCTGTCTCCATTCCCTGTCTCTGTCTCTCTTAAACACAATCTGTCGGTTTCTCTTCTCGTTCACCAACCTGTCTGTCTGTTGGCCTTTGTCGGTCTTTCTCTGTCTGTCTCTCTCTCTCTCTCTCTCTCTCTCTCCTCTCTCTCTCTCTCTCTCTTCCATTTTATATCTCCATCTCTCTCGGTCTCTCCCCATCTTTCTCTCTATAATTTCCTGTCTGTCTCTATCCAACACTGTATTTCTGGCCGCCTGTTGCTGGTCCTCCGTATTTCTCTCTCTTCCCCCCCAATACCCCCTCCCCCCCCCCTCTCTCTCTCTCTCTCTGCCTCTGTCAGTCTCTCTCGGTCTGTCTGTCTCTGTCTCTCTCTCTGTCTCTGTCTCTGTCTGTTTGCCTCTCTATCTCTCTCTCTCCCTCACTCCCTCTCTCTCTCCCTCCTCTCTCTCTCCCTCCCTCCCTCTCTCTCTCCCTCCCTCTCTCTCTCTCTGTCTGTCCCTCCCCTCCCTCTCTGCCTCCCTCCGTCCCTCTTTCTCTCTCTCCCCCTCTCTCTGATTCATCCCGCCCCCTCTCTCTTTCCTCTATCCCTCCCTCCTATCTTTTCTCCTGCCTCTTCCCCCCCCCCCCCTCCTTCTTTTCCCCCCCCCCCCCCCCCCCCCCCCCCGCCACCCCCGCCTGTGTCTCCACAGCTTGTTCAGTACTTGCGCCATTGGCACTCCAGAAAACGAAGCACGTGCACCACGTTTCCGTCAGTCTACTGTCGCATACTGAGGTGGGAATAGGAGAGATAGAGACTAAGGCTCGGGGAAAGACCTAGGGAAGGCGAGACAGGCGGAGTCCTGAGAACAAAAGACCGTCGTTTTATAGGGTTGGACTTGTCACACACACACACACACACACACACACATCCGTGCGCGTGCGCTCGCTCGCGCAGAGAGAGAGAGAGAGAGAGAGAGAGAGAGAGAGAGAGAGAGAGAGAGAGAGAGAGAGAGAGAGAGAGAGAGAGAGGAGAGTTTAGATACATGTTTGTTTTCACTACATGGTAAAGAGGTAAGCATCAACATATTAGCTGCTTGAAACCTCTTCAGCGCAATACCATGGAAAGTTTCACAATGAATTACAGTATCAACTCCAAATTCAGCTCTATACTGAGTTTGTACTTAGGAGTCCAATGATTTCATAAGAGTTTATTGTATGTTTTTTTTTTTTTAACTTGACAGTTTTTGCATAATTGTTATTGGTACATACGTATATTTATACCTGCTAACGTTTTACACGATGCAGGGGAACTTTTATGCTGTTGAAAAATGCATTCCCTAGCATTTATTATGTGAATTCATGGCATGCACTGTTGTTACTTCTTTAAACGTCTATCTTTTCCCTATTCCAGAAGTATTTTTTTTTTACAAAGTTCAGTTAGGTTACCTTTTGAGATATTCACTTTAACTAGAAACTAGGTTGCAGTTCGCAAGAAACCACGTCATGTATTAGCAAACGCATAACCACATTCATGCTGCCGGCAATCATGACAGTATTGCTTTGAGCATTTTTTGGTGCATTGTTTGCTATGAATAAAGAAGGCATGCATGTCGAAAATTCCCTCACCTATTTCATATTGTGTATAAGGTAAGTTTAGCATTGCGCCTTGTATTGTGTTTGTATGGACTGTTTAAACTTGAAAATAGCATCGTCCTTTGAAAGAAAGAAGTTCAATAGGAAAATGTTATTCGAGAATTATTGGCCATGCTTTTTCATTTGATAACAACTTCTTAGGTTATCTGGTTGATAAATAAGACAAAACAAAACAGGGCTAGGCGTACCACCCTGTTTCCCTGCAGATGTGCATTCCATATAGCCAGTCACATATAGTCCACATTGCCTGTAGCATTCCATATAGCCAGTCACATTGCCTGCAGATGTGCATTCATATAGCCAGTCACATTGCCTGCAGATGTGCATTCCATTAGTCAGTCACATTGCCTGCAGATGTGCATTCCATATAGCCAGTCACATCATGTCATTCCATATAGCCAGTTCACATTCCCTGCAGATGTGCGTTTGCCATGCATTCCATATAGTCAGTCACATTCCCTGCAGATGTCCATTCCATATAGTCAGTCATATAGTCAGTCACATTGCGGCAGAATTCCATATAATTGCCTGTGCATTCCATTAGTCATCACATTGCGGATAGCAACATAACAGGATACATATTCTTCTTTATACATCACGGTAGCATTCTACTTTCACCAGCTTTTAAAAGAATAGGTGAAAGAATGTTTTTGCTGATAAAAATCCAACGTTTTATTTTCAAAACCTATGAAAGATACGACAGAGGGAATGCGAGTACGAATACAAGAGAGAGAGAGAGAGAGAGAGAGAGAGAGAGAGAGAGAGAGAGAGAGAGAGAGAGAGAGAGAGAGAGAGAGAGAGAGAGAGAGAGAGAGAGAGAGAGAGAGAGGGAGAGAGAGGGAGGGAGAGGAGAGAGGAGAGAGAGAGAGAGAGAGAGAGAGAGAGAGAGAGAGAGAGAGAGAGAGAGAGAGAGACAGAGTTAGAGAAGGGGAAAGAGGAGTATTGGGAGAGAAGAGAGAGAGAGAGAGAGAGATCTACCAGTAGAGAGAGAGACCTAGAGAGAGAGAGAATGGTAATGACAATGACAACAGTTCTTCGTTTTACAAAAATAGGAGTATTGAGTTAAGTAAGCCATTTTGACATCTACCAGTATAATTTTGACCTACTGTCAGCTGTCACCACATGCATCACACCTTAAATGTGATTTTTGTGCAAGTGTTTATGATCGTACACACACACACACACACACACACACACACACACACACACACACACACACACACACACACGCACACACACACACACACACACACACACACACACACACACACACACACACACACACACACACACACACACACACACACACACAAGATGAAGAAAGATATATAGGTTAGTGCAATATTGTGTGAAGATTGAAAATGAAAGGAAGAAAAAAGGTGCTAGCGAGAGAACACACACACACACACACACACACACACACACACACACACACACACACACACACACACACACACACACACACACACACACACACACACACACACACACACACACACACACACACACACACACGCACGCACGCACACTCACACACACACGCGCGCACACACACACACACACACACACACACACACACACACACACACACACACACACACACACACACACACACACACACACACACACACGCACACACACACACACACACACACACACACACACACACACACACACACGGTAAAGAAAGATATATAGATTAGTGCAATATTGTGTGAAGATTGAAAATGATGAAAGGAAGAAAAAAGGAGCGAGCGAGAGAGAGAGAGAGAGAGAGAGTACAGGAAGAAAAGCCAGGGGAGAATAATTGATGAAGAAAGTCTAGGGGAGGGTATAGAAAGGAAGTCTAGGGGGATCCAGACAGCAGATTTTCTAGAAATATCCCCCACCTCCCTGAGAAGTGTTCCAGCCCTGAACTTCTCATACTCTGAGGGGGACTGGGCTGCATCCAATTCATGTTTCCTAGAAGCCTTTCTGCAGGAAGATTTTCGTGTGTGTGCTTTTTTGTGTTGTGTTTTTTTTTTTTTTTGAGATCCTGGGATTCGAACCAGTAACCTCTCGATAGCTGGACATCTCAGAGCGTTGCCTTTTTAGGCGGAAGTCTTGCCTACACCGTTATGAGACACACTGTTCTAAGTTGAGAAGTTTAGGCGTGATAAAGTTCA
>JADBJO010000129.1:542500-552500 GCA_016801955.1 Conus betulinus | reverse complement strand
AGGGGGAAGAGGGACCTATCACAGACGGGAGTCAAGATGTGGAGTGCGGTCCATGGTATACACCAACCGTCTTGTGTCGACAGCGTGTTTGTCTGTGAGGGGGATACGTTGTGACAACATCACTCCTCCTCTTACCGGCTGGCTGCCCTGCCTGCGTACCACTGGTCTGTTTTCTGGCACTCTCGTTGTGCCAGGCTTACAACGCACTTCTTGTCCTTACTGTTTCCCAATGTTTTCTGTACCACTGTGTTCTCTAGTTTACAAAGCACTTCTTGTCCTCACTGCTCTCCCAGAGCACGGTTTAGAGAATGTATCAAGTGCACAGCGCTGTAGGATAATAGTTTGGGGTACGGGTCTTATTTGTTTGTCCGTCTGTTGCTATCCCCCAAACCTTCAAAGATTGGCGTTAAAGGAAGAAAAATGTCTGTCGGCATGACAGCTGAAGAACAGTAGGCTTTCTCAAAGTGTACATGGTTGTTTGTATGATCAGTATCTAGATGTGGTTGAGTCTAGAACACTGTCGGTTCAAAACTGACGGACTGTCGAGGTATATTTTTCTGTGTGCAGGTAGAGTGTCAGCTACAGCGACGATATATTGTGCATAAAATTCGTTGCTATGAAAAGCTATGCTTCCAAGTATTCATCGATTTCTTGTTCCGTCCACTAAATTTGTGTTATTATCAAAACGAATACTTATATAGCGTCTATTCTCGACTAGAGATCAAACTCTAAGCGCTTCACAATCCACACTCGTTTACACAACGGGCTGCCTACCTGGATAGTGCCGACTGAAGAGCTGCCAGTTGGCGCTTCATTCAGTCCTTACCCGTGTCATCCAGTCAATATCGTTCACTTCATTTCCTTATTTCCTGCATTCTTTCCATTTCTTACGCAGGGTGCATGCTATGTGTAACGTGTCATCCATACCAAAACGGCCTTCTCTTCCGAAAGTTGGTGATGGGATTTTACATGTGTGCAAGATGTTATGCGTGCGTTCACACACGGAACCTCGGTTTATAGTCTCATTCGAAAGACTATATTGGAAATGGAGTCAGAACCAATGTTAATTAACTCCGAGGGAAAAATTCCCCTCTACCGAGACGGCCCGGCGGAGATTCGAACCCGCAACCCCAGGATCACCAAGATTATGAGTCGGGCGCTCTACCACCACTGAGCTATTCCGGCCCCATTCCATTGTCAAGGCTGTCTATCTCTTTGTCTGTCTATCTGTCTGTCTTTTTGTTTTTGTGTCTAGAGGGTCTGTGGGCAGCGTGTTTTTTGTCATTGTCCTTCCCCCCTCCCCCGAAAGATTCAGCAGTGTGCTTCACACTTATGAACTCGGTGTTCGTTCATACTCTGTCACCAGAGATGTTTTTGTACTGGATGTTTAAAAGCACACGCCATTGCTGTAAAACTGTCATAGCACGGCTCATTACTGGAGTTCGATACCTGAAAGAAGTCAAGCGCTGCTACTGTAGAACCGACAGATCTTGAAAAGTGTTGAGAGAAGAGAAGCGAAAACTGTTTTCCTGTGTTTTACTGGCAAGCGAAAGACTGTCTTCAACAGCGGTGAAGCTACAGGGCCGTAGAAGAAAGGGTCTGGAAAGGCAGGCAGAAAGGGTCTGGAAAGGCAAAGAAAGCAGAAGAAAGGGTCTGGAAAGGCAGAAGAAAGGGTCTGGAAAGGCAAAGAAAAGGTCTGGAAAGGCAGCTGCGGTGCTGGGAAACACTGATGTCGATTCTCAGTATACCGGGAAGTGACACGTTTTATGGTATCCCAGAAGACACGTGTACTTTCTTACATGTTTTTGGTTCTCCTTTCCTCGTTTTCTTCTTCTTCTTCTTTTGATGAAGGTGACCTGGCGGTTCAAGCTGTAGATCCAAGACAATGGCATTGTCATGGTTGTCTTGTCTATCTGTCTGTACTGTACCAGTACTTTTGCTGCTACTGCTATTATCGCTACTGCTGCTGCAGTTAACGATGCTACTAGTACTACTTCTGATGTTACTGCTACTACTTCTGCTGCTACTGTTACTTACAATACTGCTGCTGCCGCTGCTACTGCTGCCATGACTATAACAACTGCTCCTGCTGCTGCTGCTGCGTACTTCTACTGCGACTACTACTGCTGCTGCTTCTGCCCATTATGATAATGCTACTGCTGCTGCTTGTACTGTTGCTACAAATGCTATTTCAGCTTTGACCAAGAAAAGTGCGCCTTACGGACTTCGACTACTACTATTGCTACAACTAGAACAACAACACACTACTACCACCACCACCACTACTACTACTACTACTACTACTACTACTACTACTACTACTACTACTACTACTACTACTACTACTACCGCAAGTGATGGGACTAGAAGTAGTAGAAGCAGAAGTCGTCGCGGTGCTATGTACCCATTCTTTTCCGTTTTATTCTCGTTGTGCAGCTCGTTATCCTTCATGTCGTTTCAAGGAATCGTTCAGTCTCTGTCGGTTATTTTCAGATTTTGCTGCTGTGTTCTTCTCTTGCCTTTCCTTTCCTTTCTTTCTTTCTTTTTGTCTTTTCTTTCCATTGTTTGCTGGCTCAGTCTCGGTCTGCTTGAACTTCTTGAGACGCCCTTCGTGTGGCAGATGGGTTGGAAGAGCGGCATGTTATAATGAGATTGCCCTGGATCGTTTGACCGTTCCGATCGATAGCAAGATTACCCAGATTTCAACAGGGGTCCACAGCCCAGGGGCGCTTTAGAGCGGAAACAAGCGGTGACAAACAAACATACCTGGGCGACGGAATGAAACCTCATACAAACATAACACATGTACATCAACAACATGACAAAACAAAGAAAGAAAGAAAAAAAAAAAAAAAAGAAAAAGAAAGAAAAAGGAAAAAAAAAGGAAGTCGAAAAACGTATATGATAGCGGATGTTTGATGTTTGCTTTAAGCATTTGTAAAAGAATTCTTTCACATGATGTTTATTTACCAGACAGACAGACAGACAGACAGAAAAAGACAGGGAGAGACAGATAGACAGAGAAATTGAGAGAGAGACAGAGAGAGACAGAGACAGAGACAGAGAGTCAGACATACAGACAGACAAATAGACAGACATGAAGAGAGAGAGAGAGAGAGAGAGAGAGAGAGAGAGAGAGAGAGAGAGAGAGAGAGAGAGAGGTTGGAATTTCTCAACGCCCCCTTTGAAGCTATAGCGGTTAACGTTCCATTGATTCCAGACTGCAGTATCCGACTTTTGTCTTGCAGGGGATGGGTATTTGTGTGTTTGTGTGTAGCTACGTGCAGGGAGGAGATGAGGAGGAAGAGAGAGAGAGAGAGAGAGAGAGAGAGAGAGAGAGAGATGGTATGGAGGAGAGGAGGAGGGAGTATTAGTGTGTTTGTATGGAGCTACGAGCAGGAAGTAGAAGTAAAAGAGATAGAGAGAGAGAAGAGACAGAGGAGGAAGGAGAGAGAGGAGAGAGATAGAGAGTAGAGAGAGAGAGAGAGAGCCAGAGGAGAGAGAGAGAGAGAGAGAGATGGTATGGAGGAGGCGAGTATAGTGTTTTTTGTGTGTGAGCTACGAGCATGGAAGAATGAAGATGGAGGAGGAGCCAGGAGAAGAGAGAGGGGAGATAGATAGATAGACCGACAGACAATACAGACAGACAGACAGAGAGAGAGTGAGAGAGAGAGAGAGAGAGAGAGAGAGATGGTATGGAGGAGATGAGCATTAGGCCCTCAAACAATAAATACGTGGAAGAAATCATTGCATGGAACTGCATAGAAACTCATAACAATAATGAATACATAGCAATTTAGAATAAGAGAATGCACAATATAACTAGAGGAAGAGAGTGTGGGAGAGAGGGAGGGATGGAGAGCGACACACACAAAGAGAGAGAGAGAGTTGGGGACTTGGAGATACAGAATAAAGAGACGGAGTCTCTGACACAAGGAGAGACAGAAGAAAAGAAAGAAGAAGAAGAAGAAGAAGAAGAAGAAGAAGAAGAAGAAGACGAAAAGGAGGAGGAGGAGAGGAGGAGGAGAGGAGAAGCATATAAAAAATTGGCACATCGAAAACGATGAACTACAATGAAAGAGAGTCGTAAAAGATTAAGTCATGCAATGATTTAAAAAAAAAAAAAAAAAAAAATGCTGAAAGACACCAGACATGCCCAACTCAGCAGCAAACAATTCCATACACGCCCCTACCGCCCCCCCCCCCCCCCCCCCCCCCCCCCTCTCCAACTTTAAGAACGACAAGAGAAGGAAGAAGGATATCAACACAGCGGAGGGAAGGGGAAAGAGGAAGAAAAGAAAAAAGTTAAAATATTGTTGAATGTGAAGGAAAATTGAAAATTGGGGGGGGGGGGGGGGGGGGGGGGGGGGGGGGGGGGGGGGGGGGGGGGGGGAAAGGGGGGGGGGGGGAAGAAAAAATTCGAAGCAATTGTAGCAGTAAAATTTCACATTGTCATATCGGATTGTTATATTGAGCGTAACTTATAATAATCTCACACCCGTCCCCCACCTGTCTCTCCTTCCTCCTAACTCCCAATGGACACATTCATGGACTGAATTAAAGCAGCGATGTGGGTGGTTTATCGAATCACGGTTTCCTCGCGAAAATTCACTTCGTCTTTTTCTTTGTTCGTTTTTGTTGTTGTTGTTGTTTGTTTTCATGACGTGCAGCCCGCATACCAGTGTGCACGCGTGCATGCGCGTTGGCATTTACAAGCGCTGCCATAATCAAACTTGGCAAAATAATGGACGGTGATAAGACTTGTCAGCCATCAGAAGATAGGATGTCTGGAATTAGAATGTCATCCCGCCCACGAACGAAGGCGTGAAGACCTGCATGCACACAGTCGGTGCAAGTCGGCCATTGCTCCTGGCTTGCGGCTTACCTGTCTATCCTCACGACGGCTTTAAAATAACAACAAAAGTTTTTAGTGGTGTAACAATGTCAACCAGTGGTCAGGAGCATGTAAGGAAGTAGGAAAGCGTAGCGAAGACAGAAAAACGCAGGGAAGATTTGCGAAGGAAGGAAGAAGTAGAAGAGGTACGGAAATGGCTACGAAGGAAAGACGAAATGTCATCCCCTGAGTAAAGATGTGGACCCAGTGGTTTAAAAGGCCACGAATCCCTCGATTACGTCTGCGTACGCAGCTGATACTCATGCGGACACTCCCTGTATAGACAGGCAAGGATTAATCCCATCTACTCAACAAAGGGAGTGGAGTTTTGTGTGTATGACCGTTTTTTTTAAAATCCCACCATAAAGGCAGCCATACTTCAACTTCAGGAAAGGTGCATGCTATGTGTAACGTGTCATCCATATACCAACAGCAAAACTGGCCTTCTCTTCCAAAAACTGGTGATGGGATTTTATGTGTGTGCAAGATGTTATGCGTGCGTTCACACACGGAACCTCGGTTCACAGTCTCATTCGAAGGACTGTATGGGAAATGGCGTCAGAACCAATGTTAACTGCGAGGGGATATCCCCATGTACCGAAACGGCCAGGCGGAGATTCGAACCTGCAACCCCAGGATCACCAAAGTTACTAGTCGGGCGCTCTACTACTGAGCTGTTCCGGCCCCCTAAACCCCGATTACAAATACATAGATTAAAAAAAAAAAAAAGACCTGAGGCATTTTCCGAATTTGACTTATGACAATTTATGATTTACGTTCTGATAAAAGTTATCTCCGACAACATTTTATATGACAGTGTAACATGTATTGAAGTACATACTTTTAAAATCAGAGCGTTTTATGCGATTTCTGCCGGGCAGAGGTGCAGATACAGGTCTGTCGACTGCTTGACAAAACTATTATTATATATAGATACATCTTGCCAAATATAGCGAAGTAAGAGCACACAAGCTTATCTCGGATGGTGAATCAAGCAAGGGGAGATGCATTTAAAGCAGCGAATGACACAGTAGTACCTGCTTTGAGAAAAAAAAAAAAAAACAGTCTTTACAAACAATATAGGAGTATCATAAGTTCTACATTGCTGCCAAAGTGACACAACGTATACCTTCATCACGGGTGGAAATCCATACCAGATGCATCAATTAAAATAAGATGTCAGATGTGTCATGTCAAATGGAGACGTCATAGTTTGTTACGTCAATTTTTTTTTGGTGACGTATCTCTGGAAACAATGCGGCATTAATTAAGACACGATCTGTCAGTCAAGGGAAATGGAATAGGAGCACAATGTTTCACGTAGCCAGGTCACTGGAACACTTGTGTGTTGTTTCCCCCCAGAATACTCTTCAGAGCACATCACGTACAGCCTCCTCACACTCCCCATTCCACGCTGCAGACTTCCTCAGTCTCCCTCCCTTCTCCCCCCCTCCGCCCCCCTCCTCCGCCAT
Source organism: Conus betulinus (assembly GCA_016801955.1). Classification (NCBI taxonomy): domain Eukaryota; kingdom Metazoa; phylum Mollusca; class Gastropoda; order Neogastropoda; family Conidae; genus Conus; species Conus betulinus. The sequence goes on along the minus strand of JADBJO010000129.1, from coordinate 546,134 downwards.
CACACACCACCACCATAACACCCAACGTTTCCCCCCCCCCCCCCCCCACCCCTTTCCCTGCAGTCTGTCATCCTTCCTCCTTTCAAATTATCTAAACACAATATTGCAGAGTGCACAGAATATTTACATAACCTCCAACCCTGTGACAAAGGCTGCGCTCTGTAGCTCTTTGAATGCCTTACTGAACAGTACTATGCGAACAAAATATGCACGCCCGTCTTTCCCTCCTCTGTTTGACACGCTTTGCTTTTGGGGTGTGTAAATACCGCGTGTGCGTTAAAAACGAACAAGCCACCCCCTCTTCTTGCTATTTTTTGCTGTTTTTTCGCCATTTTTTTGTACTCTGTGCGGCGTTTTTACTAGTTTTGCTATTTTTTTTTTGCTACCTATCAGCATTTTTTGTATATTTTAGCTATCTTCCGCCAGTTTTTGCTACTTTAGAGCAATTTTGGGCTGTTTTTCTACTACTTTTTACTGTTTTTGCTTTTGTCTTGCAACATTTTCTGTGTGTCGTTGAGCTGATCACAGCAAACTTCTATTGGGAATAGAAACAAAACGTTTAATTAAGCCTTTCAGTGGCATATGAAATGTAACGTTTCATTGATAAATGCCGGCTCTTTGAAACACACGAATAACCATGAAAAGACTTAGAGGTAAACATGAGAAAAAGGGATCCCACCTAATGCCCTTCCCTTCCTACCCACCTCCCACCTCCTCGGTCGTATACCTACTCCCCGGTGTATACAAAACCAGCCAATAGTGGATAAAATTAAAAAAAAAAAAAAAAATGGCGGGTTAGTGCTCCCTGGGAGAGCTATGTTGGCATACTTCAAAGGCCACTAGGCGGGCTGGGGACTGCCATCTGACTTTGACAAACATTCTCGGTGTTCTTTTTTGTCACATCTTTCGTTCCTCCTCAGTGGCATTGCATCAACGCCACTCATCCCCCCCCCCCCCACCCCTTTTCCACAAGCCTCAGCTTAGCCCGTCCCGCCACAGCCCCAGCACCAGCAATCCCAACGGAGCAGTATCCACAGGGAGCCGTCAATGTCAAGTTGTGATCAGGCAACCCATCGGAGGAGACACTGCTCTGCTGCCGAGTCACTCCAGTGGTGTTCAGTGGCGCCTGTTCTGATCCAGTATACTCAGATACCACCTAACAAGCCCCGCACGAACGACAATATTTGCTGAGTGGCGGAGCCAGCATGAGTGAACAGTCCCGCCGGAAGTTGCCACCCCGTCCTTCCAAGACAGACAGTCGCTATGAATTGTCGGATACCGGTGACCCCAACAGAGCCAAACCAAGGGCATAGGTGTGAAGAGGTCACCGGAATTGGGGTCACCCATGAGAGCAGGCATGAAGGGCAACAGAATTGGAGACATTTTTTATGCTAATCGGTGAGGATGAAGATGATGAAGATTGTGCTACGGATTTCCATTCAGGTCTGAGAATGCATGATCACGTTGTACTTTGTGTTTACTTTCAATGTATATCCCGTCGTCAGACAGGCCCGAGAGACACAGACACCTGCGGTGTTGGTCAGGAAATTTGAGCCACACTCTCAGAGACGCATCCTTTAGGTGGATGAAACGGGACTGCGTGGTCCTATTCCTCTCAGCTGAGCCCATAGCAAACTCAGCTCAGGGAAGGACCAAGTCGGGGCAGAAAAATGCCACATATAAATGGCTTTGATGGGAATCCAAACCACGATCTCTCAGCCGGGAGTCTCTGCGACGCTGACCACTTCTCCACGGCGGCTGGTTCTTCCTTAACGCGAGAAAACTGGATGCTGGAGCGTGCATAACTGAGTGTAGGTTAAAAATGAAGTAATGTTTGATACTGCGACGCTATCAGCTATCACCTGCGGCGGTTTTGAATTGTGGACTGCGCATCCGTCACCGCTATCGTGAGCTTTCCTCCCGTTCAAGAAGCCGTGTTTTGCAGCTCCTCCGTTTAGTGGAAAATTGTCTGAAAGGTAAGAAAACATAAGGAAGATAGCAAAAAGTAGGAATGGGAAGGAACAGTAACGAACGTAGAAAACAGTAGAGAATACAGGAAAATTATGAAGGGTACATTCAGTAAGAAAGGTCTGGCAGTGAAAACAAGACAGATAGGAAAAGAAAGAAAAGGGAAGAAAAGTTGAGATGGGTAAATGTAAGGAAGGCAGGGAAAAGTAGGGTAAAGTAGGAGAGGTAAGAAAACTAGAGAAGGTAAGAAAAATAAGAAAATAAGATAACGAAGGAAGATACAAAAAGTAGAGAGGGTAGATAAAAAATCTTGTGAAAGAAAAAATGTAGAAAAGAAAAATTGTGAAAAGGTCAGAAATAGCAGGAAAGAAAATAGGGCAGATAGGAAAAGTAGGAAACGTTGGAAAGACAGGGAAAGGCGAAAAGGCAGGAATGTGTTAGAGTTGTAGGACAAAGTTAAAGGTAAGAATGTGTAAGAGGTGTATGACAAAGTAAAAGATAGGAATGTGTAAGAGTTGTAGGATAAAGTAAAAGGTAGGAATGTGTAAGAGTTGTAGGATAAAGTAAAAGGTAGGAATGTGTAAGAGTTGTATGACAAAGTAAAAGGTAGGTAGGAAGAGTGTAAATGAGTTGTAGGATAAAGTAAAAGGTAGGAATGTGTAAGAGTTGTAGGATAATGTAAATGGTAGGAATGTATAAGAGTTGTATGGTAAAGTAAAAGGTAGGAGTATGTAGTGTTGTATGATAAAGTAAAAGGTAGGAATATGTAAGCGTTGTATGATAAAGTAAAAGGTAGGGATATGCAAGTGTTGTATTATAAAGAAAAAGGTAGGGATATGTAAACGTTGTATGATAAAGTAAAAGGTAGGAATATGTAAACGTTGTATGATAAAGTAAAAGGTAGGGATATGTAAGCGTTGTATGATAAAGTAAAAGGTAGGGATATGTAAGCGTTGTATGATAAAGTAAAAAAAGGTAGGGATATGTAAGTGTTGTGGTACAAAGTTGAAAGGTGGAAAATTTTAGGAAAGGGTGGGAAAAATAGGAAAATTAGAAACATGGCGGAAAGTTAGGAAAAAGTAGAAAAAGATTAGAAAAGAGGTGAAAATGTTGGAAAGGCTGGAAAAAGTAGGACAGATAGGAACAATAAGGAAATGCATGAAGAAGTAGGGAATGTGAGGATGAAGTAGGGGAAGGTTGGAAAAAGAAGGAAAGGTTGAACAAGAAGGACAGATAGGAAGGTTGAAGAAGCAAGGAAGGAAAAAAGAAGGAAAGGTTGAACAAGAAGGAAAGGTTGGAAAAGGTAGGAAATGCATACAAAAAAGAGAAGAGAAGGTGACGTTTATTTTTAAGTAGGGAAAGTGGAAGAAATAGAAAAGATGTCAAAATAGGGAAGTGAATAAAAGAAAGAACACGCCGGAATTGTATGAAAACGTAGCAAAGGAAGGAAAAACGTTGGCACAGAAGCTTAAAAGGTGTTACAGTGGGAGGGGGGAATAGTAGGGTTATGAAGGACAGGAGATCATGTAGAAAGTCATGGAAGGGTATGACACCAGCAGGAAAGGTAGGAAGACAGGCTCTGACTGAACCTTACGCACCTTACGGACCTTACGCACGTGTCTTACGCACGTGCCTCGCGTCATGTCTTGCCCCTCCCTCATTCCCT
>JADBJO010000129.1:532500-540000 GCA_016801955.1 Conus betulinus | reverse complement strand
AGCATACACACACACACGTCTATGGATTCTCCACTTTCCACACCTGCATCGCTTTCATCGATGCATTCTTATCAGTGCGTATAGGCTATAGGCTTACAAAAAAGGAGACCCTGAGAGACTCAGAGTGTTATCTCAGTTGACGGGTGTTTCGTCATTCGTGCCTGCCATTGGAAAGGCCCTGTGCGAATCTGCCCAATTCACTAGCTGTCTTCGCAGTGTTGGCCTTAAGGTTCTTCCAATATTTGTTTGGTTATGGTGTTTCTTGCTCTTCCTTCAAGGCGGATGTGCAGCCACATCTCTTTTACGTTGAGCTCTGGCAGTCCTCAAGAAACAGTCAGTGTCAGGTCGTCACGAGGAGACCCATGAGCGAAGACACTGCACTGCTGATGATTCTCTCAGGCGGTGTCTGGTAGCGCTGGTTTTGGTCCCTGGTTCAGCGTTATGATGGATGCCATCTACTTAACGCCAAGTGATAACGCGTGATGACGATAATGCTACAGTGTTCCATTCTGGTCTGTGGAGTAGTAGTGGTAGTACTAGTAGTAGTAGTAGTAGTAGTAGTAGTAGTAGTAGCAGTAGCAGCAGTAGTAGTAGTGTGTGTGTGTGTGGGGGCATGCGTACGTGCGTGCGTGCGCGCGCGCGCGTGTGTGTCTGTGTGTTCAAAGAGAGAGAGAGAAAGATTGTGTGTGTATGTGTGTGCGTGCGTGCGTGCGTGTGTGTGTGTGTGTGTGCGTGCGTGCGTGCATGCGTGCGTGTGTGTGTGTGTGTGTGTGTGTGTGTGTGTGTGTGTGTGTGTATGTGTGTGTGTGTGTGTGCGCGCGCGCGCGTGTACATTTGTGTAGACACAACCTACCGTTGTTGATCTGATAACAAACTGGGTTTTAATCGGTGCGCGCTCGCGCGCATGCCAAATTCTATGTTAACTGTTTCATGCGGTAGACGAACTTATTTGTCAAAAACTGAACGATCGCAAAACGAAGCCTGAAATCATTTGATGAGCGATTCGCAGCTTTTGCTCCAGCTTTTCCGCTTTGGGAACAGTTGTCTAAATCTACTTCACACTCACTTTGGGAATATGATGTCAAGTAATCTACTTCACACTCACCCGCCTTCCTCCCACCCACACCCACCCGTTTACCCTTCTGCGATATATTACCGATCTTGCCTGCTTTCAAACGCATCTGAAAAATCTAGTTTAAGCAAGCTGTTTCCAACACCTGTATTGCCCAGTAAGCAAAGCGTTTTGCACGGTAAGTTCTTTCTTGGGAATGTATGGAACAATGAATGGTATCCAAAAGTACAACGAGAGGCTTTGACACTTGAATTGTGTCATACAAGATACTATTTTTATCCACCTACAGGTACTACGAGCATATGTACCCAAACACCATCATGAAAACATGTATGCGTACAAGCCAGTGAAACATAAATACACACTCAAAGTGCAAGCATTCATACATGCACCACCACCCATCTCTCCCCCCCCTCTTCTCCCCCACTCCTCTTCCATACCATACCACATACCCGCTCTCTCTAATTCCACATCTCCCACTTCATACAAGTTTCGTTCGCGTGCATACAATAATGTGCACGAGCGGGTAAGCGTGTACATGTACGCGTGCTGCGCACGTACATAATGTGTGTGTATATATATATGTGTGTGTGTGTGTGTGTGTGTGTGTGTGTGTGTGTGTGTGTGTGTGTGTGTGTGTGTGTGTAAGCAAGTATGCATGTTATATTATTTGAGAGGAATGGCTGTTCAGAGGATGACACTTTTTTCTTCACCAATAATGATACTTACAATTAAATACTGGGTGATGATAACGACGATAGTGGAGAAAAAAAAATAACAGTAATGATGGAAATAGTACTAACTCGGACAAGTATGCGCAAACAACAACAACAACAACGACTGCTGCTGCTGCTATTACTTCTGCTGCTATTATTACAACTACTACTATTACTACTACTATTAGTACTACAACTGCCAGTACTGTTACCTCTGCAAGAGAACTGAATGAGTAAAAATGAAAAGTATATTGCTTTAAAAATAGTTGTAAATACCACACACACACACACACACACACACACACACACACACACACACACACACACACTCCAGCCTATCAGTGGACAGACATACCATCACCTTTCACCCACCCACCCACCCACCGCCCTCCCTCCTCCACAACACGCGTCGAGATGGGGGCCACTGTCTCTCTTGATGGTGCGTTCAGTGAGGTGGTCTAGGGCATGGTGGTTTCCATCTTGTTTTTTTTTTTTTTCAGATGATTGTTTTCGTTTCTCGTCACATCAGATCGGCCAAGCCGTGGTTGTTGCCTTGCCTGCCAGTGTGTCTGCTCTCTCTTTCTTCGACGACTGCATAAGCAGTAGGTCCCAGTTAGTTTTTTTCCCCCAAGGGAAGGCTGCATCGTAGTATCTTTTTTCCCCTAAGGAAGGCTGCATCTTTTTTTTTCCCCCAAGGGAAGGCTGCATCATAGTATTTTTTTTCTCCTAAGGGATGGCTGCATCGTAGTATCTTTTTCCCCTAAGGGAAGGCTGCATCGTAGTATCTTTTCCCAAGGGAAGGCTGCATCGTAGTATTTTTTCCCCAAGGGAAGGCTGCATCGTAGTATCTTTTTTCCCCAAGGGAAGGCTGCATCATAGTTTTTCCCCAAGGGAAGTATCGTAGTTTCTTTCCCCAAGGGAAGGCTGCATCGTAGTATCTTTTTTCCCCAAGGGAAGGCTGCATCGTAGTATCATTTTTCCCCAAGGGAAGGCTGCATCGTAGTATCATTTTTTCCCCCAAGGCTGCATCGTAGTATCTTTTTTTTCCCAAGGGAAGGCTGCATCGTAGTATCTTTTTTCCCCTAAGGGATGGCTGCATCGTAGTATCTTTTTCCCCTAAGGGATGGCTGCATCGTGGCTTCACTGAACACCAATCGGGGCTTCTCATTCTACTTTCTACTAGTCGAAACAGGTTCATGGAATCGGTCAGTATCATGACGTGTAGAACTCGAGTCTTGTCTGTGGATGAAAGTCAGCGGAGCGCTTGCGTCACTGTTCCTGCTTCCATGGTTAGACTGGAAGTCAATTGGTGTGCACACATTGTCTTCCTCAGTGGACTGCTTGTCCAGTTTGCTTCACCGTGTAAATCCAGCCCGGTTAAGCTTTGGTGACTGAGCCGTCAGTGTACATCATTCTCTCTGTGCTGTGCCTGGGAGTTTCTGCGTTGGTTTTAGCCTGTGGTTTTGTTATTCTGAACAGTATCTGCTGGCTTTGCTGCGGCAATAGTTTTGTAGAGGTGTTCGAAATTGGTTAGAACAGTTTTCCACAGCTTAGTTTTCGTTTAGAGTTCTGGTCAACGGCACCGAAGATGCATGTTGTTTTCCGCATTTTCCATCCATGATTTTCCACGTTGTACCGCTCTTCTCTCTCTCTCTCTCTCTCTCTGTCTCTGTCTCTGTCTCTCTGTCTGTCTGTCTGTCTCTCTCTCTCTCTCTCTATCCCTTTGCACACCCATCCCTTCAACCCTCCACCTTCGCTTCCATAGCACACAGTAGGAAATGAGCACAGACACCCCCCCTCCCTCCATTCCAACCCTTCTCATCCTTACCCACCCCACCACACACACACACACACACACAGACACACACACACACATTCACACACACACACACACACACACACACACACACACACGCGCACAACACATTCACACACATTCACACACACACACACACACACACACACACACACACACACACACACACACCACACATTCACACATTCCACACACACACACACACACACACACTACACACACACACACACACACACATACACAGCTTTCCCGCTCTAACTCCCCATCCCCTACCCCCACTGCCTTCCATCTCGTCCCCTCTCCCGTCCCCCCTCCCCTCAGCCTCCCTCCCTCCCCCCCCCCCCCCCCCCACTCCCTTACCGTCGTATCTCTGGCACCACATACCTCACCCCTCCCCAACTCTTCTGTTCAGGAACTAATGAGACTGGAAAGATGTGTTCACTTTCGTGCGTGCAACACCTGCGTCTTTTTACCTGGGCTGATAACACGAGTGGAAGGAGGTTGTCTGGGGTCTTCTCTTTTACTACTTTGTTTTTTTTTTCTTTTCGCAGTCGTTGTTATCGTTTTTTCCCCCCTTTCCATCTCCCAAGCTTTGGCAATCTGTGTTCGTTATTATTTCGCTGTGACATAGCGTGAATCCCCTCCCTACCCCCCCCCCCCCCCCCCCCCCCCCCCCCTATATTTACCTACTCTCTCCTCTAGGACGAGTAGGGGCGGATGGTGTGGTCCCCCCGGAGGAAGGATTCGGGATGTTTTTCTCAATCAAAATCAGAGAGTAGTTTTTGTATTTTAAATTCGCCTCCGCCCTCTCTCTTACTACAGTAGTAGAAGAAGCAACTTTCGGTGCTGGTCATTGAAAGACGTTTCAGTTTTTTGAGAGACTGTAAGAAATACTCCGGAATGGTTCAGAGGTAACACACGTTTCCTCCAGACCCCTCTCTGTCCGTGTTTCCCTCTCTACACACACACACACACACACACACACACACGCACTGGGAGAGAGAGAGAGAGAGAGAGAGAGAGAAGAGAGAGAGAGAGAGAGAGAGAGAGAGAGAGAGAGAGAGAGAGAGAGAGAGAGAGAGAGCTACGTGATTGGCTGAATTCTGTTAACTGCCTTGTGATAGGCACATGAAATCAGCCATCACATGAAATCAACTTTAGCATTAAAGCACATCTTTTTCGGCTTTAAAGTGATTAGAACTTTCTGGGCCTGGGATCTTCGACCATTTTTCTGGTGTGTACTTAGACTGAAGGTGTTGGGGAGACAGATATGGGGATCTGAATTCAGAGAGTTGGTGAAAGTATTTGTTGACAGAAAATGTGGTGTGACTGTTTCTTTAGAGTTGTTATAGAGCATTTTCTGAATTGTAATTTTCTGCATGGATTGTGGAATCCTTGTGTTGGAAGATATGATACAGGTTCCCCCCCCCTAAACTGCGTTACGTTAAGCGCAAAGAGTTCCAGTCACTGTTGGAGAGAATGTAGTATACAAGCATTTCGTTATTATTATTATTGTTAGCATTATTATATTACGATTACTATTATCATTATTATTACCATTATAATCAGTGTTGTTGCTGTTGTTTTATCATTATCATCATCATCATTATTATTGTTATCATGATCATTTCATTATTATCATTATATTATTATTGTTGTTGTTTTATTAACATCATCATCATCATCATTAGCATCATCATCGCTATCATCATCATTATAGTAATAATAATAATAATTGTTATTATTATGATCATCATCATCATTATGATTAGTGTTATTATGTTTTTTAATTGTGTTTTTACGATCTGCTCGAACACTGTAACCCCTCTTCCTGGTTCTTGTATCATGTTTGGGGACATTTAACGTTCACAACGACATCCGCTCCACCCTAGTACTCCCAAAGCATCGGAATACTTCACTACTTCTTATCTCACCCAGGCTTCCAGGCAGCCCACACAGGAAGGAGGAGGGGCAAGGGAAGGAGGGGGGGGGGGGGGGGGCAGCTGGATTGACAACACAGTGGTGACTCGTAATCTGAAACTTTCGGTCACTTTCGTATTCTCAGTGGCTTTCCCATCAGTCTTCCATACCCCTAGCCAGCCTTCGTCGTCACGGCACGCCATCTGCAGGACATCAACTGCATTGCTGTGAGGCAGGTCCCGAGCACCTGTCTTTTCAGCCTCACGTCCTCCGCTGTCACTGCCACAGCTCCGAGTTCAGCTCTGACCATCACGCTGCGTGGCCACGTGTCAGTCACCTGGTGCAAAGTGTCGTCAGTCAGGCCTGACCCCTTATACAGCGTATTTGCTGAGCAAGCAGCTCAAAAAGGAAAAAAACTGGGGGGCAAATCTGATTTATGTGTTAGTTGCTTAGGGCATACCAAAAAAGAAAAAGTTTTGCAAAATTCGTTATGCTGTTTGAAACAAAATTAAAGAGGACTTCACACGTGGTCTTTCGTTGCAAGTAGCCAGGCAGTTACTTGGAGGAACAAAAAATACTCATTTCATACCATGCTTCCGTTATCTCAGCCGCTGAACAATTTTGTTCTGTGTTTTAGAGACAAAATCAATACTGTAAAAGAAACCATTGACACCGCCTTACCTCATTTGCCTGCTGTCACGAAACACTTTCGATATGGCCAGCTTCTCACTCGGTTTACCCTAATAACTGAAGATCTTATCAAACGCACAGTTTCTCTTTTCTCCTCAGAAAACACATGAATTTGATCCCACCCCTTTAAGACTTATTTCTGGACTGTCCTCGTGATCTCCTGCCCTGTGTTATCGACATAATGAACAGTTCTCTCATTTCAGGAGCTTTCCCTGATGTACACAAGTTTTCTTTGGTTAAGCATGCTATGCTTGATCCCGACGACTCGCAGGATTACCGCCCTGCTTCAATCAAATCTTTCCTTTCTGGTTTAAGCTGCAAGAGCGTGACTCGTTCTTTGGCTTCTCAATGATTATTTCACTTAACCATTTAGTCCTTTCCTGTCAGCATTACAGGCCTCGTTTGAAGTGAATCGAAACAAACTGCCTTTGGATGATAGATAAAATGAAGCTAATATTATTTCATCGAACAGACTCTCAATGCTTCACCTTCTTCCCTTTAAAATTGGAGATTAACAAGTAACTTTTTGTATCTTCTGTAGAAAATATTGGCGTGACATTTGATCGAAAACCCTCTCAACAAAAACAAACAAAAAATTCATACATTGTATACACAATCTCTGCAAAACTGTATAGTTACATATTCGAAAGATCAGTTCCATCGGACATCTCTTTATTCAAGCATCACCAATTGATGTGTTCTTTGACTCCTTCGGATTTCATTAGTGTAGAAGAAAAAAAAAAACTCACCCCTTAATCCCCACAACCAGAAAACAAAAAAACAAACAAACAAAAAACTGTAACCAGCTGCCGTAGCGCAGTGGTTAACGTCGCGGGTGCCCGGCTTGGAGGTTGTGGGTTCGATTCCTATCAGAGCTTTTTATTTGTGGGATTTTTCTGCCCCGACTGGATCCTGTCTAGACTTGAGTTTGCTATGGGCTCACTTGGAGGAGGTCTGTGTGCTTTTTTCTTTCCTACGAAGTCGGAGCCCGAAACAGCCCGTGCAGTGGGACGGTCTGTAAACACCAGTAGTGACGATGGCTAACGTGCAGTACAGTCTGTAAACACCAGCAGTAACGATGGTAACGTGCAGTGGGACGGTCTGTAAACACCAGCAGTAACGATGGTTAACGTGCAGTTGGACGGCCTGTAAACACCAGTAGTAACGATGGCTAACGTGCAGTACAGTCTGTAAACACCAGTAGTGACGATGGCTAACGTGCAGTACAGTCTGTAAACACCAGTAGTGACGATGGCTAACGTGCAGTACAGTCTGTAAACACCAGT
>JADBJO010000129.1:520000-525000 GCA_016801955.1 Conus betulinus | reverse complement strand
CTCTCCTCCCTCCTCCTCCTCCTCTCCCCCTCTCTCCTCTCTATGCCTCCTCGACTCTCTCTCCTCTCCCTCGCTCTCTCTCTTTCTCTCCTCTTCCTCCCTCCTCCCTCTCTCTTCTCTCCTCCATCTCCTCTCTCCTCTCGCTCTCTCTCCTCGCTCTCGGCTCTCCTCTCCTCTCATCTCCCTCTTCTCCTCTCTCGCCATCTCCACTCTCATCTCTCTCTCACTCTCACACACACACACCACACACACCCACACACACACACCACACACACAGACACAGGACACACACACACACACACACACACACACACACCACACACACCCACACACACACCCACACACACACACACACAACACACACACGGACACAACATACCCACCAGTGACTGACTGAAACCAATTTATTGTCAGATTTACACCACACACACACACACACACACAACACCCACACACACACAAACACACACACACACACGGAACGGACCACACACACACACACACACCACACACACACACACACACACACACAACACACAACACCAATACACACCTACACACACACACACACACAACACACACACACACACACACCACACACACACACACACTCACACACACACACCCACATAGGCACGCACGCACGCACGCACGGTCACGGCACGCGCGCCGCGCGCGCGCACTCACACACACACACACACACAACACACAAGAACACACACACACACCACACACACACCACACACACACACACACTCACACACACACACAAATTGCCACCATCCCTCCCCACTTCCCTCCAATGCCCCCCCCTTCCCACTCTCTCTGTCTCTGTCTCTGTCTCTCTCTCTCTCCTCTCTCGCTCTCTCTCTCTCTCTTCTCCTTCTGTGTGTCTGTCTCTCTCTCTGTAGGTGTGTCTGTGATATTTCAAGTGGATACAATTCAGTTCACCGCATCTACTCACCTTTCCCTGACACCACCCTGTTTGAAAAGCAAGAAGAAAGAAAGGAAAGGAAAAAGATCGGGAGTCCTTGAGGCCGACAAGCAGAACAGCTTGCATTGTACACGTGGTTGAAAAGCCCTCGGCCTGTCAGGCTGAAGAGGAGGGGAACTCGGTGCCTGGCCTCTACCGTAATAACAACCAACCCAACCAACCAGCCAACCACTCCACTCTTCCAGCTAACCCCCCACCACCACCCCACCCCCCGCCCCGCCCCACGCCCAACGCTGGCTCCATATTGTGGGGAGTTTACTTCTTCCACCTTCTCTGTGTGTTGTGTTGGCCAGTTCTGCGCGCTGTGGGCTCGTAGAGTGCAAGACGTGATGATGTAGCATGTTGTGGACAAGGCCACCACACGCTCTGACTTGTATCTTGAAACTGAAACGGTCTCTTGAGTTCTGAATTTTGTCTGTCTGTGTGTTTTTTTGTCTGCATGCAGTCCATCCTTCAAGCCTTCCTGTCTCTGTTTCTGTCGATCTCTGTCTGTCTGTCTGTCTGTCTGTCTGTCCTGTCTGTCTATCTCTCTCTCTCTCTCTCTCTCTCTCTCTTTCCTGTCTGTCTCTCTGACTCTGTCCGTCTTGTCTGTCTGTCCGTCCGTCCATCCGTCCATCTTTCTGTCTGTCTTTCTGCCTGTCTGCCTGTCTGTCTTTCTGTCTGTCTCTCTGTCTGTCTCTTTTGTCACTGTTTGTCTGTCTCTTTCTCTCTTCTCTTCCTTCTCTTCTTCTTCTTCTTTCTTCTTCTTCTTCTTCTCTTCTTCTTCTTCTTCTTCTTCTCTTCTCTCTCTCTCTCTGTATGTATGTATGAATGTATGTATGTATGTATGTATGGATGTATGTATGTATGTATGTATGTATGTATGGATGGATGGATGGATGGATGTAAGTATGCATGCATGAAGGCACGTGTGTGTGTGACTGCACTGTTCTGCATGTCCACTTTTTTGTAAGCGTGTACGTCAGGTGTATATAATTATGTTAGTGAACAGGTGGCCCATGGGACATGGCCTTCATCGAGAAAGCGAAAATATCCCAGGTGCAGGGTTTAAATCTCACACCAGGTTGTGGTGCTAGTCTTTTAGATGGCACAGAAAGTCCTCCCGCTCAAGGGAATCATGTCTAAGGGCCCCCCACGCTGACAATAGCGCCGTGTCCTTACAGCAGTCCGGATAGAGCCTTCGGCACCTTCAGTTGCCACGAACATCAGTACTGTAACATACGCTCTGAGTATGGAATTCACTGTAAAAGCATGCTCTTTGAATACGAGAATACGATTTCTGCAGCAAGACACAGCAGTATTACTGGCCGCCCCCCCCCCCCCCCCCCCCCCCCCCCACCTGATGATTGGATGCACTCCATGCGATCACACGATGAGAACTGGATCAGTGCCGCTCTCTGCTTAATGCGTGGTCGGGTCCATTGTTATTGTAAAATGAGGTCCGCGCATTGGCGCATCATAAGTCCACCAGAGAATGTCCATTAGTAATAGAACTTACAGACTTGCATGCTGCGCGAGAATTGTGATCATCCAAAAAAAAAAAGTGGGGAAACAAAAAGAAGATGGAGACTCCACCTTTGCTCAATTAAAAAAAAAAAATGGGGGAGGGTGTGTGGAAAAGACAGGAGGTTGGAGGACCACAAAAAAAGGTCAATGGTACCGCCCTTGTATCAGACAACACGCCTGAGCAAGCGATGATGAGTGGTAAGTTGACACGAATATGTTTTTGTTCGCAGGATCCAGGCTTATTCATCCTCCTCGCTGTACCCACCTCGTGTCTGGCAATCTAGGCAAGAGAGAGACATTGAAACAGGTGCAGGACAAGAGAGACATAGGAATAGGTGTGCAGGACAACAAGAGAGACGTAGCAACAGGTGCAGGACAACAAGAGAGACATAGCAACAGGTGCAGGACAACAAGAGAGACATATAGCAACAGGTGCAGGACAACAAGAGAGACATAGCAACAGGTGCAGGACAACAAGAGAGACATAGCAACAGGTGCAGGACAACAAGAGAGACATAGACAGGTGCAGGACAACAAGAGAGACGTAGCAACAGGTGCAGGAAAAACAGAGAGACATAGGAACAGGTGCAGGACAACAACAGAGACATAGCAACAGGTGCAGGACAACAAGAGAGACATAGCAACAGGTGCAGGACAACAAGACAGACATAGCAAACAGGTGCAGGACAACAAGACAGACATAGCAACAGGTGCAGGACAACAAAAGCGACATAACAACAGGTGCAAGACAACAAAAGCGACATAGCAAGAGGTGCAGGACAACAAGACAGACATAACAACAGTGCAGGACAACAAAAGCGACATAACAACAGGTGCAGGACAACAAAAGCGACATAACAACAGGTGCAGGACAACAAGACAGACATAACAACAGGAGCAGGACGACAAGAGAAACATAGCAACAGGTGCAGTAAGAGAGATATAGGAACAGGTGCAGGACAACAAGAGAGACATAGCAACAGGTGCAGGACAACAAGAGAGACATAGCAACAAGTGCAGGACAACAAGACAGACATAGCAACAGGTGCAGGACAACAAGAGAGACATAGCAACAGGTGCAGGACAAAAAAGAGACAGACAAAGCAAAACAGGACAACGAGAGAGACATAGCAGCAGATGCAGGACAACAAGAGAGACATAGCAACAGGTGCAGGACAACAAGAGAGACATAGCAACAAGTGCAGGACAACAAGAGCGAGCAGCAAGGATGCAGGACAACAAGAGCGAGACATAGCAACAGGTGCAGGACAACAAGACAGACAAGCAACAGATGCAGGACAAAAAGAGAGACATAGCATCAGGTACAGGAAACGAGAGAGACATAGCAGATGCAGGACAACAAGAGAGATATAGCAACAGGTGCAGGACAACAAGAGCGACATAGCAACAGGTGCAGGACAACAAGACAGACATAGCAACAGGTGCAGGACACCAATAGAGACATAGCAACAGGTGCAGACAACAAGAGAGACATAGCAACAGGTGCAGGACAACAAGACAGACATAGCAACAGGGTGCAGGACAACAAGAGCGACATAGCAACAGTTGCAGGACAACACGACAGAGGTAGCAACAGGTGCAGGACAACAAGAGCGACACATAGCAACAGGTGCAAGACAACAAGACAGACATAGCTACAGGTACAATACAACAAGAGTGATATAGCAACAGGTGCAGGACAACAAGAGAGACATAGCAACAGGTGCAGGACAACAAGAGAGACATAGCAACAGGTGCAGGACAACAAGATAGACATAGCAACAGGTGCAGGACAACGAGAGACACATAGCAACAGGTGCAGGACAACGAGAGACACATAGCAACAGGTGCAGGACAACGAGAGACACATAGCAACAGGTGCAGGACAACACGAGAGACATATAGCAACAGGTGCATGACAACAAAAAGAGACATAGTAACAGGTGCAGAACAACAAGACAGACAAAGCAACAGGTGCAGGACAACAAGAGAGACATAGCAACAGGTGCAGGACAACAAGAGAGACATAGCAGCAGGTGCAGAACAACAAGACAGACAAAGCAACAGGTGCAGGACAACAAGATAGACATAGCAACAGGTGCAGGACAACGAGAGATACATAGCAACAGGTGCAGGACAACGAGAGACACATAGCAACAGGTGCAGGACAACGAGAGACAAGTAGCAACAGGTGCAGGACAACGAGAGACACATAGCAACAGGTGCAGGACAACAAGAGACACATAGCAACAGGTGCAGGACAACGAGAGACACATAGCAGCAGGTGCAGGACAACGAGAGACACATAGCAGCAGGTGCAGGACAACGAGAGACACATAGCAACAGGTGCAGGACAACGAGAGACACATAGCAGCAGGTGCAGGACAACGAGAGACACATAGCAAACAGGTGCAGGACAACGAGAGAGACACATAGCAGCAGGTGCAGGACAACGAGAGACACATAGCAGCAGGTGCAGGACAGCAAGACAGACATAGCA
>JADBJO010000129.1:505000-515000 GCA_016801955.1 Conus betulinus | reverse complement strand
CCATTCAAAAAGCGGCCTTGCTTCCATATACGGTGACAGTAGTGCCAAGCAAATTGTTCCCCGTGGACCGTCTCTCTGTCGGTTCTTGACCTCCCAGTTGCAGGTGCACAGAAACCTGGTTTTTGTGAATTCACCATGTTGCGGAGAGGAGACAGACAGAGAGAGAGAGAGAGAGAGAGAGAGAGAGAGAGAGAGAGAGAGAGAGAGAGAGAGACAAACGGACAGACAGACAGGTAGACAGAGAGACAGAGACAGAGGCACCTTATGCCAACACTTTTACTCTAGTTTTGTAGCGTATGTATATGTGTTGACATTTATTGTCTTTAACTCGTTTTCAAGAGTGATTTTGTGTACATACCTGATTAGGTTTTGTCACTGCAACATTGGTTTTGCGTTTTTCATCAGATATTGTAATAATACGTTCCATTGCTTTTCTTCTGTCTGTCTGTCTCTAAAAGACCCCCCCCCCCTCCCGCCCACTCCTCCTTCTTTTCCCATTATTTTCCTTGTCCTCGTATTTTTTTTCTTAAAGTTAAGGGCCACCTGTCATTTTGACGTTAGTGTCTGAGTGTGTAAATAATAGGCTTGAAACGAAGTCACAATGACCCAAACTTGGTTAGACATATTGAACAGATGTTCCTTAACAGATCACAACACCTAAAAAAACCACTGCGGTACAAGGTGGAGCGCAGCTGCACGTGCGGAAACCACGTAAAACCGGTAAAAAAACGTGCCTGTGGGAGCATATGAGTTTGAAAAAAAAAGGCGCGAAATGCTCGTGGTCAATCATGATGCACGTGCATGGCACCTCGTTCATGAACACAGATCAGACGCCGTTGGCACACAAATCTGTAAACAGAACGGTCGTCTACGCCAGCCCAAAAAGCATGGCACAAAGGCAAAACTGGACCCTGCCGATCGTGGACGTGCCTTAGCGTTGATTGACGAAGGGATTTCTGGCCGCGAGGTGGCTAGGCGTCTGAACGTGTCCCATTCCACCATCCAACGTCTTGTAGAGAGGTTTCAGGCCACTGGCAGCGTGCAGGATCGGCCACGATCAGGCCGTCCTCGGTGTACCGACAGACATGCTGACCGATTCCTCCTGCTGTCTGCCCTACGCAATCGGACTGTCACCTCATCCACCTTAAGGCGTGAGCTCCTGCAGGCTGCAAATGTCAATGTCAGTAGAAGGACAGTTTGTAACCGTTTGCACGAGTTCGGGCTGTCATCCCGGAGACCAGCAGTCCGAGTACCACTTACTCCAGCTCACCGCAGAGCACGGGCAGACTGGTGTCGTCATCACGTTCGCTGGACGAGGCAGCAATGGTCTCTCGAGTGCTGTTCACAGATGAGTCCCGCTTCACCTTGGCATTCAATGACGGCAGGACCCGAGTGTGGCGAAGGCCAGGAGAACGTTTTGCTGACGCCACAGTTCGTGAGGTGGATCGTTACGAGGGGGTTCTGTGATGGTCTGGGGTGGCTTCAGTCATCAAGACAGAACTCCCTGTACGTCATTCAAGGCATGCTGACAGGGGTGCGGTACCGTGACGAGATTGTGAGGCCCCTGATCCAGCCCGCCCTTCAGGCCATGGGTAACGCTGCTGTTTTCCAGAGACGACAACGCCCGTCCACACCGAGCCCGTGTCGTGGACGATCATCTGCAGCAAGAGGGGATCATCCGGATGCAGTGGCCATCTCGCTCACCCGATCTGGCTCCAACTGAGCACCTCTGGGATGTCCTTGGACGGCGGGTAGCCCACAACCACCCCCCGCCTGTTGACGTGGCCCAGCTCACTGTCTTTCTGCAGCAGGAGTGGCAGGCCATACCGCGGGACACTCTTCGGACCCTGGTGGACTCCATGCGTCGACGTTGTGCCGCTTGCCTGGCGGCAAACGGTGGCTACACTCGGGTACTGAATGGTGCAGTTTTCAGTTGTGGCTTATGTGACGATCCTGAGGAAGGGTGATGGACATTACAGCCCGCTGTCAGCGTTTGATTTGTTGATTTCGTGCAATGGTCCAATGAATTTGTTCTTGAATAAATTTGGAAAATTTTGCGTCCGTTCTTCTTAACATTGGCTGTAGTGTTTTTGGTTATATTTTAATCTTACACATCGCATTATTTTTTGAATTTCTTTGTTTAAAAGAGTAATTACCTTCTTCATTGCGTTTCCTGTAGGGTATGTTGCAAAGAAACCATTTTGTGCTTACCGTTTTCCCTCAATAAAAACGGAAAAACCGCGCTCTCTCTCTCTCTCTCTCTCTCTCTCTCTCTCTCTCTCTCTCTCTCTCTCTCTCTCTGTGTGTGTGCGCGCGCGCGCGCGTGTCTGTGTGTGTCTGACAGAATTGTATACTGAGAATCCTGCCCTTTTCTCTCTATCTGTAAATGAAATAGCCGTAACTGTGGAAGAAGTCGGAAAACATGGAATCCAGTTACAGCTTGTTTAAGTGATCTAATTGTTCATCTTATTGTTTGCAGGGGATTTAGCTCTTTTATCAAGAACGCCCGCAAGATTACAAAACCAATTAAACCATATCAGTGCACTAAGCAAGTGATCGGTTCTTAGATATTAATGGTGGTAAATCTCACGTTATGGTTTTCACAAAATAAAAAAAAAAAAATGGACAGAAATGAAAATGGTTTCTGGATGGAGAGGAATTGGAAGTCATAAACAGTTATACACGTTTAGGTTTTACATTCAAAACAAGGTGTAGTTTTGTGCGAAGGGGTCAGCCACACAGGGAGAGACAGCTGTTTAAGACTGTGCACAAGTTCTTCTCAAACTCAGTGACATCACAAAACAGGCGTACTATAAAATTTGACGCTCGGGTACAACCCATCTTGTTGCATGGGTCTGAGAGCTAGGCAGATATCCCGTACACGTCACTTCATGCTTGAGAGTAGTCAAATATTGGTTGAAACTGCTGCATTTGGATATTAACAGACTGCACGAGCAAGCCTATTCAATGCCACTCAGTATGTAAAAAAAATGAAAAATCATGTTAGGCATCCAAGCTGAGAGATATGCTCCAAAACTGAGGATTTGTTTCGCTTTCAGTAATAAGAGGGGCGTCTTATAACAAACTTTTATTGAATACTGTCCACTAAAGTTAACAGCAGTGAGAGATTCTCTGTATATTCCTCTTTGAGGTCAAATTTCCTGAGTGAACCATTTGATGATAACGTGCGAATTAAACATTTTACAAATATCATCGCTAAACTGAAAGTAGGCGTCATCTCGTTGAATGCAAATCTTTTTCAATATCCTCAAAATGATATCACAGATTTATTCTGTAGCTTTTGTAAAACTGAAACAGAAAATGTGTCATTTTCGCTTGCAACTGTCCATGCTACAAAGAACCACGACTTAGACACCTTGGCATGAACCTAATTAATGATGGCGTATTTGGTGATTTAGTTCAACGTACTGATATATTCGCGCAAAACATTGCTCAGTTTGTGCATCACGTCATTAAAAAAAAAACAACCCGCTATGAAATACTGATTGACATTATGAATTGACTTAGTACAGAAATTGAAAATGTATAAAAACGTTAGTCGTGGCCGCTGGCTGGGATCGAAATATATTAGTGTGGGGGAGGGGAGGGAGAGGCAGGGATGGGGAGAGGGAGCATGAGTTCTGCGCATGGCTGGTTCTGAAGAGAGATCAGAGCAGAAGGGGGTGGAATGTGAATGTGAAACAGGATGGAGGGAAGGAGGTACCGAGAGGGAGCTGAGCGTATTTTTCATGAGTTCAACTACAGTGATGCCCTGTCTGTGTGTTTGCTCTCAGTAAACAGAATTTGTGTTGTTTTCAGCGTCGTGTGCATAATGCATTTGAATTGTATAATTGGTCATTAACGGAAAGATTAGGACTCTACTGACTTCTGAACATTAAACCATCTCTCTCTGTCTCTGTCTGTCTGTCTGTCTGTCTGTCTGTCTCACTCTTTTGCATAGACCTTTTTGGTCCTGTGCTCTCTCTCTCTCTCTCTCTCTCTCTCTCTCTCTCTCTCTCTCTCTCTCTCTCTCTCCCCCCTCCCCCTCTCTCTTCTCCACAGACTCCGTGTCTCTCTATATCTCTGTCTCTCTGTCTCTCTCTCGTCCATCCTTCTCCCTCTCTCCCTCCACCCCTCTCTCTTTTTCGCAGACTCCCCTATCTCTGTGTCTGTCCTTTTTGTTTTCTTTCATCAGGTCTGTTTACAAACAAACTTGACAAACGTTAGTCATCAAGATAATGCATGGTATCGTTTCGGCTTATATAGACGTTGGTCTCAAAAAGCGCAGCGCAACTGTTGCACTTCGCCATAAATGCCGCGGAACATTTGCCTTCAGATGGGCGACGTAGCTATACGCTAGCGTCAACCGTTCGGCGGAAACGGTGGCGCCAGACTTTGCCTTTGCGGCGGTCGTGACACGGGATGTTTGGAGAATTTGTGTAAACAGAGCCGTAAGGACTGTAAACAGTTGTTACGGGAGAAGCAGATTGTATCCGTCACAAAGAATATTCGAAAATTTTGGCAACATATAAAAGCCATCTTTAAATGATAAACAGCGCCTCAACACGTCCGCCCCGTCCTGCCTCTCTCTCAGTTCCTCTTTGCCTCTCTTTGTGTCTCTCTGTCTGTTGTCTGTCTGTCTCCCCCTTTCTCTCTCCTTCCTTCCCTCTGTCCCTCCCCCCCCCCCCCCACCCCCCCCCTCTCTCTCTCTCTATCACGCACGGTCGGTCTTTTCTGCGTCTTTCTGTCAGTTTCTCCCTGTCTCTGTCTCTCACTCACTGTCTCTGTCTCTGTCTGTCTGTCTGTCTGTCTGTCTGTCTGTCTGTCTGTCTGTCTCTCTCTCTCTCTCTCTCTCTCTCTCTCTCACTCTGCACATGCACGCAGCACGTACGCACACACGCACACACACATTAGCATCATCAGAAAAAGTCAAAGGGCCCCTTTCTACTTTCTCTGGCATCATACACTGGCCAGCCCTTTCCCCTCCTCTTCCTGTGCCCCCCCCCCCCCCCCCCCCCCCTCCCCGCTCCCCTTCCAACGTTATTCATTTTGACTCCTCACGTGTTGCGGAGCGGTGACTTCCCCTTTCCCGGTCTTCTTGTTCCTCTTTCGTCTGATGGCCACAGGTTCCCCCTTGGACGACTTGAACATTGTGTACAGTAGGGGAGGACAGATGAGGAGGCTTCTGGTGAGTGAGACAGGAGACTGGCAGAATGACTGCGTCGATCATCAGCTTTCTTCCATGGGGCTGGGTCAGGAAGTGGAGAAAAGAGAGAGAGAGAGAGAGAGAGAGAGAGAGAGAGAGAGAGAGAGAGAGAGAGAGAGAGAGACAGACAGACAGACAGACAGACAGACAGACAGACAGAGAGAGAGAGAGAGAGAGAGAGGGGGGGGCGAGGGGGTGTTGGCGTAGAGGTGATAGTGAGTATCAATGAGAGTGGTGGTTCATTGTTGGATGGAGTTTATGTCTGGAGTTTATGTCTGCAAGATGACGTTTTCACGCGGTGCAGGAGGTTTGCAGTGTCCGTGTCCAGAGGGGATTCAGTGGTCAGATCTCTAGGAGCCATGATTACTACAGCTCCATGACGTACCTTTCGACAGGTCTTCACACATACCTTTCGACAGGTCTTCACACATACCTTTCGACAGGTCTTCACACATGCTGAAGGCGCAGCTTTGTTTTGCAGTCCACTTTGCAAGCATTTTCCAGCGTAACTATTTTTCTGTGCTGCCACCACTTACAGGCAAAAAAGAGAACACGCAGTCATTTTATTCCATGAACGAAGAAGCCTTTTTTTGTTACTGCGGCACAGTGATTGGTGTCGCGCGATTTCTGGCAGGGAGGTCGAGGGTTCGATTTCAAAGAGAGAGATTTACTGTCTTTGAAAGTATGCTCAAATATCCCGACCAACACTACAGGTGTCTGTATTTTTCAAGCCCGGTTAATTAACGCTGGCTTATGTACTGAAGTAAGCGTCGCGTGCGGTCCAGTCATGGAGTTTCAGACCGTAACGTACCTTTCATAGCATCCTCTTCGTTGTCTTCATCCTCGTCGATCAGCTTGAAAAGGTCTCAAATTCTGCGACCTTTTATAACCTGCTCTCGTGGAGACTTCACTGTTGATTTCCTCTTCACGTTTGTGCTGATGAGGTCACTGGTACCGGCAAGGTCATGGGGACCGTCGCTGACAGACGTGGTGGAGGCCCTCCAGAGGATGACGCTCTCTCTCTCTCTCTCTCTCTCTCTCTCTCTCTCTCTCTCTCTCTCTCTCGTGCTAGCTCCAAGATTAAACAATCATTGCGGTCAGTAGGGTTTAGTAGATGGTGTCCTGGGCATGTTTGATCAGGACAAGCACCATTGAACACCACCGAACTGACTCGGCTGTGTCTCCTTAGGTGGGTTGCCTCAAGACAACTTGACACTGACTGCTCCCTGTGGACTGTCGTTGCGGGGCTGCGACGGGGCGGGACAGGCCAGGGTGTGACAGCTTGCTGGAATGAGCGGCGTGGGGGTCATGTCTCTGAAGTGGCACAGGAGTTGAGACAGACCAGCGGCCGTTACGTTCACAAGTGATGATAGCCGCTGTCGGGCCGTTTACTTCGCCGGGTGCTTATCGCCGGATGCTGCATTGACCAGGAGACTAACGAGCTGTCAGTCTGTCGGGTTGAAGTGGGAGTGGCTCAATGCTTGATGTCCGAGCTCTCTCCCACTCCTCCATGTCACCCCCTGCATTCCTGCCCCGGAATGAATGAAGCGATGAGCTCTCTCTCTCTCTCTCTCTCTCTCTCTCTCTCTCTCTCTCTCACACACACACACACACACACACACACACACACACACACACACACTCTCTCTCTCTCTCTCTCTCTCTCTCTCTCTCACACACACACACACACACACACACACACACACACACACACACACACATCCGAATGACACTTGCTCGGTAACACATTTCGTGAAGTCAACAGACAGTGTTGAATGGATTTGGTGTCCATCAGATCGGCTGTTTTGTAATTTTCTTACTGCTTCGGGGAGTGTTGATAAAGGGTTCAGCTGTAACACGATCCTGAATATTTCTGAAGAGTTCTTGAACATAGCAGTCTGATCGTGAGAATTGGACCCACACGCACACAAGTTCCATGAAGACCTAGTCATACACCGAGGAAAGAAACGTCACTTCACTGTGTCAAAACGACAGAGATAATAGCGAAAAAATCAGGAAATCTGCCAACAGCTCTGTCAGTGGATGACATCGGCAACAGTGACGTCACAGCTGATTCTGGAAACCTGCCAACAGCTCTGTTAGTGGATGACATCGGCAACAGTGACGTCACAGCTGATTCTGGAAATCTGCCAACAGCTCTGTCAGTGGATGACATCGGCAACAGTGACGTCACAGCTGATGCTTAACCCTTCTGCTGGGCGTACGTGAAACATTCGTTAGCTGGCGTAAATTCGGCGCTGATTAACTCATTTGCGTGTTCCTGCTATGTGTTCAACTTTTTCCAGTTACACCCCCCCCCCCCTCCATCGCCCCCCCCCCCTTCTCCACACCTCTCTTTTATGCACTGGTTCCTGTACCTCCTTCACCTCACTGTATCACCCCTCTCTTCCTTCCCTCCACCCTGCTTTGATTTGCAAACTATTCTTAATGAGCGAGCTTTTTTTTCCCAGCTCCCCCCCCCCCCCCCCATCCTTTCGTCGTCATCTCTTGTCGTCTGTATGTAGATAGGGAGCTCTTGTCAGGTCTCCTGTTGTGTGGTGATGTGGGAGATCCTTGTTGTGTGATGGGTGTGGGAGGAAGCTCTTTTGATTGTTGGGAAGGAAGCTCCTTGTGTGTGATGAGGTGTGGGAAGGAAGCTCCTTGTTGTGTGATGAGGAAGCTCCTGTTGTGTGAAGGTGTGGGAAAGGAAGCTCCTTGTTGTGTGATGAGGAAGCTGTGTGGAAGGAAGGAAGCTCCTTGTTGTGTGGTGGAGGTTGTGTGATGCGGTGTGGGAAGGAAGCTCCTTGTTGTGTGAGGTGTGGGAAGGAAGCTGTTGTTGTGTGATTAGGTGTGGGAAGGAAGCTCCTTGTTGTGTGATGCGTGTGATGAGGTGGTGAAAAAGCTCCCGTCCTGGATGAGGTGAATGTCAGGAAGAATGTCAGCAGTACATCTATTTGGGTCCATTCTGTCATAACGTTGTTATGTTTTGTTGTTTTCGTTTTTTTTTTTTGTTGTTGGTTGTTTTTTTGTTTTTTGAGGTGGGGGTGAAAGTGAAGAGGGGATGAAAGAAAAAATGTTTTCGTGAATATGATTGTATTGATTTCTCTTATCATCTTCTAAGGGTAAAGACTTGTTGAGAAAAAGCACTGCTTGCTTGCTGTTCACCATGGACACACAGATTGATCTCAATCACCATCATCTGTCTCAGTCAGATGATCCATCTGATAGATCTGCACCGTCCGTCCTCAGGATAATGGGGCCTGTCGTAACCAACCCCAAAATGTTTGGCAAGGTCTTTTTTTTTTTTTTTTTTTTTTTGTCATCGGTCCGTACCGCCAGTCTTCGGTTTCGAAGATAACCGCCAAAAGCGTACGCTTCGCACATGCGCAGTACTATCCCTGAGTCAACTTCCTGCCGTTTACGATCTGTTTGCGAAACGACGTTGCTGACACGATCACAGAAAAAGGAGAGGTATGGCATCGTACTAACTTCATGGGCCGACAAAAGTTTGTTTTCCCAGGAAAACAGCGATTATGCTTGAGGAAAACGGGAATAAGCTGCTGTCCCTGAGACTGACGACTGTTTTCCCCAGGATAACAGCTGTGTCCCCCGTTTTCCTGAAGAACCAGTGTTCACACTCCTCTGCCGAAGTAAACCATGATTATCGGAGTTGTCCTAAAGGATCATCCTTAAAGAGCATCACGAACACAATGTAAATATGAAAACAGGTGTGGTCGCTAGGTAAATGCTTATGATTCTCAGAATGATAAATGTTTTCACTCTTTTCGCTCTATATCGAACATACCAGTGTGCACATGGTTTTCGTGGTAAGCAGTGTTCATAGTTGTTTCCTGTTCACGGCGTCTTCCTCGCTATGATGTCTGTTTTCTTCATGAAAACACAAAGATGCCAGTTACCGCTAGGAAAATTTGGAAAACATTTCTGATCCGAGAAGAAAACAGCGAAGACGGTTATCAGTTTGATCTCTAGTCAGTTAATTTGATCCTCAAGATAATAGCTGTTTTACCACTTTTGGCTATTTTGCTAGAGGATCTTACCTGTTTTCTGGGGGAAAACAGCTGATAGCGCCTGTGTTCCATACAGGGAGCAGCATTTGTAGATGAAAGGTGAAGCGAACTCTGCGCACCATCGGAAGCATGCAGAGCGCGTTCAAAACATGAAGTGATGGTGGTAAACGGAGAAGAGAATTTATTCTCTATGGAAAGGCGTTATTTTAGAAGCCACGCGTAACTCCCAGATACATGCTTTTGGACGCACTTTTAATGTAAGAAAATGCGCCGCAAGATGAAAGTTACATCAACATGACATAGACTATATATGCGCGAAAATCATGTAGCTTCAGGGATTATGTCCAAAGGTAAGGGAAGAAGAAAGCGTAGTCTGTTCTGTTCTTCGGTTGAAAATTATTTTTATGAGTGCTTGTTACACGGCTGTTGCAGCACAGAAGAACATTGTATAGCATTGATCCGGCCCTTTTTCTTTCTTAACTGATCCAATTTCTGTGTCACTTTTTATAAGGTTTATCAAGACACATTGTTATGGTCTCTGCCTCTGTCCCTATCTCTCTCTCTCTCTTCTGTCTGTCTGTCTGCCTGTATATCTGACTGTCTGTCTGTCTGTCTCTTTTCTGTCCCCACACCATTCTCTCTCCTTTTATCCCTCCCGTCACTGCTAATACAAACTCTAGCTATACAAACAATGTCTCCATCTTGATAGATATATTTACTATCGGAAAAAAAAAAAAAAAAAACCCGCCGTTTATACCTTCTTAAA
>JADBJO010000129.1:470000-490000 GCA_016801955.1 Conus betulinus | reverse complement strand
TGTAACCTTTAACAGTGAATCGCTCACAGCACTGTGATGTAACCTTTAACAGTGAATCCCTCACAGCACTGTGATGTAACCTTTAACAGTGAATCCCTCACAGCACTGTGTTGTCACCTTCAGTGAATCCCTCACAGCACTGTGATGCATAAATGACGTGAAGAAAATCACGTGACACTAATTGTCCAGCTTGAGGCATGTGGCTGACGATGTCCTCCCCCCCCAGTGAACCCCTCCCAGCCTTTGATTCACCCTCCGGTCTTCCTTTCAGTGAACTCTCACTCCACTGTGATGTCTCCTTTAACAGTGAACCCCTCACTGTGATGTCCTTTCTTCTTAACTTTTCTCACCCCCCCTGTGATGTCACCTTTAACAGTCTCTCCCTCACTTTTCCACTGTGATCTCTCTCCCTCTCCCTTCTTCTCTTTCTTTTCCTCTTCCTCTCCTCCGTCTCTCTCCCAGCTCCTCTCTCTCTCTCTGGACACTCTCTCTCTCTCTCCCCCCTTTCTCTCTCTCTCTTCCCTCCCCCCTCTCTCCCTCTCTCTCTCACTCCTCTTCCTCTCTTTTTTTCTTTCTCTCTCTCTCTTTCTGTCTCTCTCTCTCTTTCTTCTCTCTCTCTCTCTCTCTTCCTTTCTCTCTCTCTCTTCTCCTCCTCTCTCTCTCTCTCTCTCTCTCTTTCTTTCTCTCTCTTCTTTCTCTCTTTCTCTCTCTCTCTCCTCTTCCTCTTTCTGTCCCTTCCTCCTTTCTTCTCTTCCTCGTCTTTCTCTCTCCTCTCTCTCTCTCCCTCTCTCTCTCTCTCTCTCTTTCTCCTCTCTCTCTCTTCCTTCTCTCCTCCCCCCCCTCTCTCTTTCTTTTTCCTCTCTTCTCTCTCTTCTTCATCTCTCTCTCTCCTCTCTTTTCTCTCTCTCTCTCTCCCTCTCTCTCTTCTCTCTCTTTCTTTCTTTCCCACTCTCCTCTCTCTTTTTCTTTCTCACCCCCCCTCTCTCTCTCTTTATTTTCTTTCTTTGTTGACGCGAGGATTAGCGTCAAATTGCTGATGAAATATGTCCTTCCCCCTCTCTGATAGAAAAATTTGACATATATATATTATTTAGCGTACAATTTGTTTTTTTTAAATTTTTTTCCCAGGCATATTTTATTTTATTTTATTTTTTTATATATTTTTGTACTACTATGTTCACATCTGCGGCCTCTGTGGCCATGGTCTGCAGCTCAACACACAGAGCCCTTGACCTGCACAGAGCCCTTGACCTGCACAGAGCCCTTGACCTGCACAGAGCCCTTGACCTGCACCGAGCCCTTGACCTGCACAGAGCCCTTGACCTGCACCGTGCCCTTGACCTGCACCGAGCCCTTGACCTGCACAGAGCCCTTGACCTGCACAGAGCCCTGACCTGCACAGAGCCCATGACCTGCACAGAGCCCTTGACCTGCACAGTGCCCTTGACCTGCACCGTGCCCTTGACATGCACAGAGCGCGGGGCGGCCAGTGCAGTATTACAGCGCAGCCGCTGCTGAGAAGGTGTTGGTGAGAGAAGTCACCGTGTTGGGTTACTGAAGTACTACTACTCCAATACTCTTCTGTTCTCTCCGTCCACCCAGACCTTCAAGCACCCGTGCATTCTGACGCCCCCCTCTGCCCCCTCCCTCCCTGCCCGCCCCTCCCTCCCTGCCCGCCCCTCCCTATCTCATCCCACTTTTGCCCTCCTCCTCTCCTCCTCCTCCTCCTCTTCCATGTCATGTACCACTCACAGTGAAACACATTTTTTTTTAGAGTGTTGGGACTTGCATGATGTGAGACATAAACATTTTACAGCAGACTCCATGAAAACCCTGTTCAGAGATGTTCCACCTGATGCGATCTTTGAATTCTTGTAAGAGATCAACATTTTGTTGTTGTTGTTGTTGATCGGATCTGAGATTTTATAGTGGAAAGATTTTTAACAAAAATTTGATTGGGTTTATAGCTAGAAGATGTATTTTAAAGGGTTGTGTGAATGAATCACTTGTGAGTTGACTTCAACGCGGTGACAGCCCTGATATGGCCCTATGCCGTCGGCTGGGCTATGAACAACATTACATTACTTTACCTCCCTCTTCCTTTTCACCACTCATCCCACTTTCTGACCCCCATCTCCCACCCCACTGCTCTCTCTTGCTCTGTCCATAGTTCGTTGCTTTCTACCACTCTCAAAGACAGTTGAAGAGTCTGAGTGTCATGACCTTGATCATGTTTGCTTTCAGTGGCTCTGATGAGCTATACACCACAGCAGGGACAGACGAAATCAGACCTTTGCTGATGTCCTTTCCACCATTTGCAATGTTGTTCACTAAAAATCAGGATTGAATACGGTTGCTGCCCATAAGCAAAAAAAAAAAAAAAAAAATGAAGAGCTGAAAAAGGTATATGGAATGAAATATGTCATATGTACATATATAGATGTAAAAGACGAAACGGGCTACATTTGAAGGCAAGGGAGAGAGAGAGAGAGAGAGAGAGAGAGAGAGAGAGAGAGAGAGAGAGAGAGAGAGATGAGGCAGAAACAAAGATCCTCTTTATCTTTATCCTGAAAAAGAGGAATGGTGGGATACATCTACAAGTGGCAGTTGTCTTGAAAATATAACAAACCCTTGAGGGATGCACGCTCGCACATGTTGTTGGACTGGTAGCAGCGGCAGCAGCAGCAGCAGCAGCAGTAGTAGTTATAATAATGATGATGTAGTAGCAGCAGCAGCGGCGGCAGCAGCAGCAGTAGCAGTAGCAACACACACACACACACACACACACACACACACACACACACACACACACACACACACACACACACACTCCCACATTCTGTTACCGTTCAACCTGTACATGAATCAATATCATTTGGTGATAGTCTACCGCCTATTCATAAGAGAGAAGACTGTAGGCACCATGTAACTGAAGCAACTCCTGAGCAACAACAAGATGGAACACTGTAGTCACCAAGTACTCCTTTGCAAACACAAGCCTACAAATGCACATCCAGGAACAATTAACAACCCGTGGTCACTAGGTCATCCAAAAACTAAGGCGAACAAACTTCTCTCAATTAACAGAAGTCAGAAAGACTCGAAACACATGCAAACATTCTCATGTATCAAACCCAGAAAAACTCAAAACACCTGCAAACATTCGCATGTATCAAACCCATAGACACTGGAGCAACAACAACTACAATAGCAACAGCGGAAAAGATACTGATTACTTTTCTAGTGTCACACGTAAGACACGCTGTGATGTATACTTTAATTGTGGGAGAGAGTAGAAAGAGCAAAAAGAGAGAAGGAAAGAAAGAAAACAGGTAAAACTGAAAATACAATTCTTTACATTTTTTGGCCGACGAAGAGAGGCATGTGATTTATAGAGTTGAATCGTGGGAGAGAATAGAAAGAGCGAAAAGAAAAGAAAGAAAGAAAGGAGTAAAACTTAAAATATATTACTTTCTTTGGCCAGCGAAGAGAGGCATGTGAAGCAGTTAAAACGAAAGATAAGAGAGAGAGAGAGAGAGAGAGAGAGAGAGAGAGGGCGTGTTTGCGTGTTTGCGTGTGTGTGTGTGTGTGTGTGTGTTAAAAGGACGTACAAAAATACTCTGTGAACTGCGTGCAAATGAGGGGGGGGGGGGGGGGGGGGGGGGGAAAAGAAAAAAAAAGTCACACCAGCATACAGAAAGGTGGAAAGGCAAGATCGTTTTCTCGCTGGTATTCACTTTTCCGCAGGCAGACTCTCTGGGTGGGGGAAAAAGGGGGTGGACAGGTTTACACGTGCTGAAAGTGCAGAGCTGCTCAGGTCCCCCACAGCCTGTGACGCCGTGAGGCATGTCAGTCTCTCCGCATTCCATGCATATGTTTGACATAGCTGTAGGCCACTGCTGCTGGATTGACACCACCATCTGCTCCGGCAGGCAGGCAGGCAGGCAGGCAGGGAGAGAGGCGAGGAAAGAAGGCGAGGAGCCTGACAGGAAGGGACACGGCCACCCCCCATCAATATTTTAGCTTTCTTGTGTCAAAACACGGCCTCCTAGTTTTTCCTGGGCAATCAGCAGATGGTACCGCTCCTACCGAAGAGGGTGTACCATTCTCTTCGTAAAGGCCTCCTCGCACGGAACCACGTAGTGCATTAGGCTGTTTCCCCACCTCTGGCGGTCAGATCCGTCTGCGACAGACTTGTTGTCTACCCAACGATACAGAGGAAAGTTATGAGCTACAACAGCACACCGAAAGCGGCGCTTGGACTTTACGAAGCCAACTAGAGGGGAACGTGGAAGTACAGCAAGAACTTTAGAAACGTTGTTGTTGTTGTTGTTGTTTATGATGATGGTATATTATTGGTTTTATCAGATCTTTTCTTCTTGTCTTGGATAAGGTTTTTATTGCCGTTTGCTCGCTGGATGTCACTCGCTGTTTTCAGATCAGAGCTCATGAGCTTGGAAGGCGAGCTCACTGGGCGGAGGATGGAGGATGAAGTTTTCTGATCGGAGTCCCTCACAATTCAACAAGGGTGCACTTTGCGACTTCAGAGAAAGAAGCGTGAACAGGAACAGTCACTCCAACATTTTTTGTTACAGTAATATACAGATTTTAACCAAAGCATGCTGTAGACGTGCTTGCCTATAAACACCCTGCTGACCTACATTCACATCCGTTTGTGAGAGTTCCCCAATTCATCATGTTCTTCAGATGAATGTTGTATCCTCAGCAAATTTTGAGAGGTAGCCTATGCACGTTTTGCTGCGTTTAGAACGGAGATCCGTCGAACGTCCCTGGCCCTTTGCAGCATGCGTTAGTATTGACACACGATCTGTTTCACATGGGGTTCGAGACAGTCCCCTGGAACAGAATGGTTGGTATGGAAGAGCCTTAAAGGTTGTGCGTGTTTGCTCTTGCCTTTTGTTGAGATGTGTTGAGAAGGATGGTTTCCCCTTCTTTTGTTTCATTTTTGTTTCTCTTCTCTTCATTTCGTTCCCTTTATTTGTTTTTTTTTTCCTTCTTTTTTTCGTGATTTTTTTCCTCTGTGAGCTATTCTAGGAATATGTCAGAGCTTTTCTATACGTTTTGGTGGAAGTCAGTCTTGATCAAGAGAGCTTCGTGTGTGTTATCAGTACTTGTTATGAACGGTGCTGGAGAAGGTGGAGATATAACCATCTTTCATGCTCACAGATAGGCACAGATTCATATGCGGACGCTAGTGTATACACACACACATACACACAATCACTCCCTCCCCCCATACACACACACAAAAACGCGCGCGCGCGCGCACGTATACACGCACGCACGCACGCACGCACACACACACACACACACACACCTAATTATTGGGCTGTCCGTTGCTTCTTGTCTGACCGTGCCATGCACTTCAGCCCTGCAGTCTTCTCAGCCATGTCCCTTCCATGCTGTGACCAGCCGCCATTGGTCAGCGGCACCAGCTGCTTTCACACAGCACTCTTCTCTTCCGCACTTTTCATGCGTTTTTTGCCTTACCGGTCTCTCTCTCTCTCTCTCCCCCCCCCCCCCCCCCCCTCTTCATCCCCGCTCCCCCACACCATATCTCCACCTAGCTTTCTCCACTTAATCCTCGAATTTCCTGTTGTGTCGTTCGTTCTTTTCCCTAGCTTTTCCTATCGTGTTCTGTTTTTTTTTTTCTACTACTTTGTCTGTTGTGTCTTTCCGTTGTGTCTTATTTTTCTTAGCTTTTCCTATTGTGGCTTATCTTTACCTTTGTCGTAACTTTTTACATTGTGTTCCCCTTTCCCCTAGCTTTTCGTGCCTTTTCTAGCTTTATCTACTGTGTGGGATATTCCTTCTACCTTTTTCTATTGTCCTACTTTTCTATAGCTATTCCACTGTTCTCTACACTTTGTTTTTATTCTGCTCTATTTTTCCCTAGCTTTTCCTACAGCTGAACAACACACAAAGCAGCAAAATGTAGTGCAGGCTGAACATCTCATAAAACAGCCAAATGTAGTGCAGGCTGAACAACTCATAAAACAGCAAAATTCAGTGCAGGCTGAACAACACACAAAAGCAGCAAAATGTAGTGCAGGCTGAACAACTCATAAAACAGCAAAAATTCAGTGCAGGCTGAACAACACACAAAGCAGCAAAATGTAGTGCAGGCTGAACA
The DNA here is from genome assembly GCA_016801955.1 of Conus betulinus. Lineage (NCBI taxonomy): Eukaryota > Metazoa > Mollusca > Gastropoda > Neogastropoda > Conidae > Conus > Conus betulinus. Next base: position 483,846 of record JADBJO010000129.1, on the reverse strand, counting down.
ACTCATAAAGCAGCAAAATTCAGTGCAGGCTGAACAACTCATAAAACCGCAAAATGTAGTGCAGGCTGAACAACTCATAAAACAGCAAAATGGAGTGCAGGCTGAACAAGAAATAAAACAGCAAAATGTAGTGCAGGCTGAACAACTGAAAAACACAAAATCAGTAAAACAACAAACAAAGTAGTGCAAATGTGGCTGAACAACACATTACACAGCGAAATGTAGTGCAGGCTGAACAACTCATATAACAGCAAAATGTAGTGCAGGCTGAACAACTCATAAAAACAGCCAAATGTAGTGCAGGCTGAATAACTCATAAAACAGCCAAATGTAGTGCAGGCTGAACAACTCATAAAACAGCAAATGTAGCAAAATGTAGTTTAGGCTGAACAAGAAATAAAACAGCAAAATGTAGTGCAGGCTGAACAACTCATAAAACAGCAAAATGTAGTGCAGGCTGAACAACTCATAAAACAGCAAAATTTAGTGCAGGCTGAACAAACTCATAAAAGAGCAACATGTAGTGCAGGCTGAACAACTCATAAAACAGCAAAATTCAGTGCAGGCTGAACACCGCACAAAACAGCAAAATGTTGTGCAGGCTGAACAGCAGTAGTGCAAGTGAACAACTCATAAAACAGCAAAATGTAGTGCAGGTTGAACAAGAATAAAACAGCAAAATGTAGTGCAGGCTGAACAACACATAAAACAGCAAAATGGAGTGCAGGCCGAACAACTCATAAACAGCAAAATGGAGTGCAGGCTGAACAGCTCATAAAACAGCAAAATTCAGTGCAGGCTGAACAACACACAAAAGCAGCAAAATGTAGTGCAGGCTGAACAACACATAAAACAGCAAAATGTAGTGCAGGCTGACATCTCATAAAACAGCAAATTTCAGTGCAGGCAGGCTGAACAACACACAAAAGCAAAATTTAGTGCAGGCTGAACAACTCATAAAACAGCAAAATGGAGTGCAGGCTGAACAACTCATAAAACAGCAAATTTCAGTGCAGGCTGAACAACACATAATAAAACAGCAAAATGGAGTGCAGGCTGAACAACTCATAAAACAGCAAAATGGAGTGCAAGCTGAACAGCTCATAAAACAGCAAAATGTAGTGCAGGCTGAACAACTCATAAAACAGCAAAATGGAGTGCAGGCTGAACAGCTCATAAAACAGCAAAACGTAGTGCAGGCTGAACAACTCATAAAACAGCAAAATGTAGTGTAGGCTGAACAACACATAAAAACAGCGAAATGTAGTGCAGGCTAAACAACACATAAAACAGCGAAATGTAGTGCAGGCTGAACAACCCATAAAACAGCGAAATGTAGTGCAGGCTAAATAGCTCATAAAACAGCAAAACCCAGTGCTTGTTAAACGACTCACCTAGATATATGTATTCAAATGTACGGCTGACTGCATGGCTGACATATAGATGTATGTAGTGAAATGTAGTGCAGTCTGAAAACTATAATGCAGGTAACTGTAGCTTAAAAATCATTTGCTAAGAAAAAAAGAAGAAAGAAAGAAAGGGGGGAAAAACCGCCAGCTAACCTGACCTCCACGTTATGTCGAACTGTCAGTGTCAGTGTAGGCATGGCAACAGCTGAACGCTCCAATCAGCGCACAGGTAGAATTTACTGCCCCATGAAGATTATCACTGCACGCCAGCTACGGCCGGAAACAGGAGCGGAATAACACCGACGGCTCTTTCGTCCAATCAGTAGCCGTTACTATTTTCGGCGCACTTGGGGGGAGGGGGGGGGGTGGTGACTGAACATTATTAGAAAAGACGTCCTTTCAACCCTCTGGCCCCACAAAACAGCATGCCATCTTGTTTATATCGAAGATGAGGATTTGAAACAACAAGAAGCCGAACTGAAATAATTTCGCCCTTATCTTCTCTGTCTTTTAGTTTGAATACTGACTGATGAGAGAGAGAGAGAGAGAGAGAGAGAGAGAGAGAGAGAGAGGGAGGAGAGAGAGAGACAGAGAGACAGACAGAGACAGACAGACAGACAGAGAGAGAGAGTGCGCGCGCGTGTGTTGGTGGGTGGGTTGGTGAGTAGGTGTTCGAATAGTCTGTTGGAATCCACAGGTTGACAGAATTTCCTGCTGTGTGTCAACATGTGAACACGTTTGTAGTAACATTGAAGGGTAACGCGGATGATGATGTAAAGACAGCTGATAGAGCAACGGGCAGCGTTGCCAGCGGGAAGAGAACTGGCCGAACACTTGCATACGACGTTACCGTGATCGGGCACCATTCCTTTGGACTGTTCTTGAACGGCTTGTTTCTGATTTGTCACAACATAGCCATAGAAATCGACACATCAGACCAAATGAAAGGACGGTGTTCGATCTCGATTCTGACCTAGGCCGCCAAAATGACAAACCTGAAAAAGTTTAAGGTTGAAGTCTTATTTGCATAATGGCCGTAGGGACAATGACGTATTAGAGTTTCATCGTATGTGAAGCACTGCACTATGGAAAGCGGATCCACCCCTCTCCTGTCACCGCCTTAACCCTCTCTGATCTGAATCCGTGATGTACACATTTACTGCCGGGTGAACATAGAGAATTTTATGTCGTGAAAAATCAGAGTACACGAACGGCTCGAATTAACGACCGTCAGCTGCGCAAACATACGCTGTTACCATTCTTCTTCGTACTCTCAGACAGGAACCCCAGAGGCACTGACGAAGGCTGCTGTACGGCAGAGGCCCTCCAGTGATCCATTGAGCTTCTCGCTCGTCAATGTGTCGGCGGGCCAGGTCTCTGCTTTGAGCTTTTGATGTGTAGGACAGTCCTGCAGGAAGTGTTCCACAGTCATTGGGGGCTGTACCGCACGGGCAACCTGAAGACTCGCCAGAGTGGAATCTTGTGAACATGTGGTGTGGTGCCCTGTCCTCAGTATCGCAATGCTCACTTGGTCTGGTCTGGGCAGCTGGTTGCGCCCAACCTTCTGGTTGAAGTCTGGGTGCTGCTCCAGTCATCTTCTTTTCTGCTTTTCCTTGATAATGCTTTTGGTTTCTTCAAAGGAGTCCTCCTGCTCCAGTTGGGGCTGCTGTCCTTCTTTTGTCAAATGGTCAGCTGCGTCATTGCCATATATATATTGTAGTGTGAGGGTATCCACTGGATGATGGTGTTCTCAGTGGACTGCAGCAGAATGGTCAGGGCTCTAGACATTTAAGTAGGGTCCTCCTAGGGTCCTTCTGACTCATATCAACACAAGGAGGAGACCGTCATAATAGTTCGACGTCGCAATCCACTAAACGCCCAAAACGGTGCTATATCAAATCAGAACCCAAGCAGTTATTTGAACCCATTGCTCAGTAAGTTGTGTATTGGCCAAGCGGTCACTGCGATCTGCTGAGGAAAAATTATCTTCTATGTTCAATACCCAATACTGCGGTCGCATAGTCTAGGTGGTCTATACCTATCCCCCTCCCTAAAACTAAATAAATGTGTGTGTGTGTGTGTGTGTGTGTGTGTGTGTGTGTGTGTTTGTGTGTGTTTGTGTGTGTGTGTGTGTGTGCGCGTGTGTGCGCGCGTGTGCGTGTTGTGTCCGGTGTGTTGTGTGTATTTAGTCTATGATTTTTGTGTTTTCTTCTCATTCTCATTCTCATTCATTCTTCTCTTCTTCGTTTCTTCATCCTTCTTCTTCGTTCTTCTTCCTCTACTTCTTCTTCTTCTTCTCTTTTCTTACGTTTTCTTAAAGGTTGGTTCGAGTTTGGAAAAAAAAAAACATATACTAAGTAACCTCAGCCACACGCATTCATTTTTGCCGTACAATCAGCACCTTCACGGTACCGTGACATTTCTCTTCTTCACGATACCTTATAAACCGTGTTTTCAAACAAAAACGTAGCCAGCGCGATGACGCTGCCCGCGCCAGACACAGCCTAAAGTGTGATGTACAAAACATGCAAGAAAAAAAAAAAAAAAACAAAAAAACAGCGCCGCACGTGCAAGACGTTTAGGCAGATGGCTGACAGATTTACAGACCACCAGTTTCAAAGTGTCAAACAGCCCCAACAGAACTCATTGCACGTAGGCACACGTCGACATACAGCAGAGGCCCGGAGGTACGTAGGCCTTCCCCTCGCCGCTTCCTGCCATTCCAGAAGGTCGGCTTGGTTCCAGTGTCAAGGTCACGGCAGATGGTAGGCTCCAGGACCATGAAAATGCCACGAGTCTTCCAGCTGGCTGTATATCCGCAAAACGCATGGACTTATATTGGCCTGGAGGACGGGTGGAGGGGGGTGGAGGGGATGGAGGGACTGACGGTGGGGAAAGAGAGAAGGTGGGATAAGGGCGATTACTCCAGGAACTCGGCTTTTAAGATCGGGCTCACCACTACTGCTGTCCGTAAGGTGAGAGTGTACACTGACCGGCTTATCTAATCCTCTCACTTTCACACCGTAATGGCTGGTAGCAAGGGTCAACGGAAAAAGTCTGATACAGGAAGTAGAAAGTCGAGTGTAGGAAAAATGGAACGTAAGCGACGACATGGTTGGTATTCAGAGAGAGAGAGAGAGAGAGAGGAGAGAGAGAGAGAGAGAATTGTATTAGATCTGTAGTGTATGGTACTGTATTGTAATTTGTGCATTGCTGTACCATTTTTGGTTTCAAATATTGGGCTGTTTCTATCTACGGAGAGAGAATAGAACGAAGGCAGCCATTTGTTTTTCCTCTATGTTTTTTTACTCACCTTGCTGGAGGATTTCTCTGTTGAATTTTACCAGGGACAACTCCCATATTTTTTTTTCCACGAGTTCCTTTACGCACTAATTTCCTTACTACACTCGAGATCTCAGCTTATCGTCTCATGCGGACAGACAGTTGAAACAGTCTCAACTCATTATTACGATCACGGTTATTTTTCTCATGGAGTATCTTTAGAAAATAATTAACAATGGAGGGAAACAATTTCAATACGCAATTCTTCTTTAAAATGCAAAGCAAAGAGTTGTTTTTTTCCGCGAAAAAAAAGGAGGAAAAAATGAAATGAGAGAGCCGTGTATGTGGGGAGATGGAGGGCCGCGCAAAGGGGAAGGAATGGAGAGAGCCCTACAGCTTTACTGTATAAACAGTAAACCTTTCAGTTCCCTTTGAAATCCCTTGATGTATTTCGTGTGCACGGTGCTAAGCCGCTCAAAACCTGACCGCCGCAGTCAGCGCAGCGTCAGCTGGGCATCTGCTACGTCTCCCTTGGTGGTGTTGCTCACAGCCCCCCCCCCCCCCCCCCCCCCCCCCCCCCCCCCCCCCCCCCCCGACGCTAAGGGCCATATCAGGGCTGTCACCGCGTTGGAGCTGTGTCTCCCGCACGAAAGTCTCTTGCAAAGAGTTTTTGTAAGATATTTATTCACTTGTGTATTGATTTAGCTGTAACCGTTATGCTCTGCAGCCGCATGGCTCCGAAGGTGGGGTGTAGCGCATGATTATGGATTTGCCGCACGCAGTGACGCCTCCTTAACACTGAAACTGAAAGTCCCTTCGAGATCCGATTCATACGTGCTAGGAATTCAAGCCCAGATGATGTGCCCTTGAGTGTATTATGTCTGTGACTCGGAGTGTGTCATGTAGGCCTACACCCCCGCTGGTCAAAAGGGCAGTAAGCTGACTTTCAGCGGGAAAGAACCTGGGTGCCTCCCCCCTGTGTGTGTGTGTAAAAACGAGGGAACAGGCCGATCAACGTGAAAGCGTTTATCAGGAAATCAAAGCAAGGCGATGTGCACCCAGGGACAGGGGCGTGATTTACACCCCGCGGGTAATAGCCTCAGTCCGTGCCCCACGTGCGTGGTGACGTCCAGGCAGGTGGCTGACAGATTTATACACCGCCGCTCTCCAAGTGTCAAACAACCCAACAGAAAACATCACGTAGACGCAGAACAGACAGAACAAAGCCCAGAGGCCACGGAGGTCCGCTCCAGACCTCAAGGTCAGACAACTCGCTCCTCAGAACACTTTGTGAAACTCCAGATACCTCCAGCACCTACGCTAGCCCTGGAAGACGTGGTGCAGCGCCGGTGCCAAGTTCATTCCAGACGTCACTCATCCGTCACCCACGAGAACGCCAGATCTTCCAACTGGCTCTGTTCGCATTTATAAATACAAACACGTCGGCTTGAATTGGACTGGGGTGGTGGGTGATATAGCGCTGAGCGCTGCCCAGATTTATTCCCCTTCAGCAGCACCCTGGGCATCAGAGGCACTGCAGAGTATACTGGGCTCTCTCTCTCTCTCTCTCTCTCTCTCTCTCTCTCTCTCTGATGGTGTTCGTCCGTACTCCGCTGTGACGTCATGGGTGAGAACAAACACACGTGTTTTAGGAAGTGAAGGCTTGGCCGAGGGGGAGAGTGGAGACAGGGTGTTAAAATGGAATTCGAACAGAGAGAGAGAGAGAGAGAGAGAGAGAGAGAGAGAGACGTCCTTGTTCGCCTGTATTGAGGAACAGAAGTCTAGGACACTTCAAAGTGTTCTTTGTTATCTTTCCAGCGCTCAAACGTCGCAAGAGTTAAGGCTGTTCCTGGGCCGGTTGTCTTTGCACACGCATCTGAAGTTTCACCTGACCAGCACGTCTAGATTACAAATCCGTTTCTGTCTTTCTGAGTCTGTCTGTGTGTTTTACTTGGTTCACTCAGAGGGGGGGGAGGTGGGGCGGGGGGGGGGGGGGGGGGTGAGTCTCCCAGTCAGTCACACGTTCCCAGGGCACATTCCGCTGGCACTCGGCAAAAAGAAGATGCCACTGTCGCTGCCCAGCCCGCCGCCCGTCCTGACTGTACACGTGTTAGATCGTTCTGTGTGATGTGGGTGTGAAGTTAGGGCCGTCTCCTCCCCCACTGCACGCTCCTGGGGTACTGGCTATGTCCCGCTGCAGTATCACATTCCGTGGAGTCTGTCTCTGTCTGTCTGTCTCTCTCTATCTCTCTTTCTGTGTCTCTCTGTCTGTCTGTTTGTCTGTCTGTCTCTCTCTCTGTACGTCTGTCCATCTGTCTGTCTGTCTGCCTCTTTCATGAGAGGGTCGTTTGAAGAAAAGAAAAGGAAAAAGAAAGGAAGAAATAAAAAAAAAGAGCTTGTACTTGCGCATCTGCTGCACATGGAAATCGAGTGCCAACGTTAAAACAATTGTCTGTGCTTTGCGCGCATGTGGTGTGTGTGTAATGTAGAAGTAGTACTTTCATTTTACGTCTTTTCATAAAATCATGTGATATTTAGAAGAGAGAGAGAGAGAGAGAGAGAGAGAGAGAGAGAGAGAGAGAGAGTGTGTGTGTGTGTGTGTGTGTGTGTGTGGGGGGGGAGGGGAGGTTAGGCGGGATGTGGGAGGGGGGAGGGGGGCCGTGGGTGTGGGTGTGGGTAAAACACTTGCGCCTAGCCTGCCCTGACAGGCTGTTATAGCACAGGTCGGTGCACTTCAGCTCTCCAGAAATTCCGCCGCCCGTTGAGAGGACACAGATGAACCTCCGACACCATACGTCCCTCCCTCACCACCCCTCCCCTCTCTCCTCCCCTCCCTTCCCCTTATCCCTATCCCCATCTCCTCCTCCTCCCCATCCCCCAAAACTCCTAAATCAGGAAAGCCAGCAGAACGACGAAACTTTGGCTGACTGGAAACCTGCAAAATGAGAGAACGCTAAATGATTGCTAGGTTGGAAAAAAGGTGAATGTACACCGGCACAGTCATTCCCCTCCCCTCTCCTCCCCCCCCCCCCCCCCACCACCCCCCCCCCACGCCCTCTACTCACCTTCATCTCTCTCAGTCCACCCCCACCCCCACCTCCACCCCTCATTCCCCAATCCGGACCATTCTCCGACTCGGGACGGAAAAGAGGAGGGATGTAACGGGGAAAGACGTTGCAAAGACAGACAAGACTGACGACCATCTATCTACTGAGGGAGGCGGGAGTGTGTGTGTGTGTGTGTGTGTGTGTGTGTGTGTGTGTGTGTGTGTGTGTGTGTGTGTGTGTGTGTGTGCTTGTACACATGCGCTCGCGCGCGCGCGCGCGTGTGTGTGTGTGTGTGTGTGAAGGAGAGAGACACAGAGGGAGAAAGAGAGAGTCTGTGCATGAGTGAGTGTTTGTGTGTGTGTGTGAACGGGGGGGGGAGTGTGTGTGTGTGTGTGTGTGTGTGTGTGTGTGTGTGTGTGTGTGTGGGGGCGCACGCGCGCTCGTGTGTGTTTGTGTGTGTGTGCGCGCGCGCGCGTGTGTGTGTCTGTGTGTAAGGAATAGGAGTGGGCGGCAAGGGCGGTGGGGGGAAGGGGGTGGGGGGGGGGTGGGGGTGGATCTGTTGTTTGGTAAGGCACCTCAATTTGTTGGTAAGACACCTCAATTTGTTGGCAAGATCTCAATTTGTTGGTAAGACACCTCAATTTTCGTACGCCAGTGATGTGTGTGTAAGATGCCATAGATCGGCACAACTAGCTATCGTCTGAAATTTATTGTTTGAAAATTGCCACCACCACCACCATCACCAACAACAACACCACCATCGCCCACCCACCCCGCCTCTCCCTCCCCTGATCTGCTCTTTTAGAGCACATGATTACTGGCTCCACAGACACACAGTGAAAAGCTGTTTGGATTGTTCGGGAAAGCCTGTCTGGCTGGTTGAATGAAAATGTGATGAGAACAAATTTCAAAAGCGTTTAAAGTAACTCCGCCAAGCAACTTCGACAAAGGAAATCGCAAGACGAAATTCGATGCGTTTCGACCTCTTAAGTCTTCGTCCTAGGTGAAGAGAACAGTTTGACGCAGACTTCAGGTAAGGAAGAGGCTTATTAGACAGACTTTAAAAAAAAAGCGTGAAGGCTGCAACAATGAAATCAACAGAAATAATCAATTTCTAAAAGAAAAAGAATGGAATTCGACAGAATAATCCAGTTTCCAAAAGAAAAATAAGTGTCTGGTTTTCGCTTCGTGACGCATGTACAGCCTGACAGGGCCGTCATCAGGAGGCAGTCCACACACACTCACACACACCTCACACTCTCTCTCTCTCTCTCTCTCTCTCTCTCACACACACACACGCAGAGAGAGAGAGAGAGAGAGAGAGAGAGAGAGAGAGAGAGAGAGAGAATATTGGTACGTAATTCAACTATAGCACAGAGAGAGAGACAGACAGACAGACAGATAGACAGACAGAGAGAGAGAGAGAGGGAGAGAGAGGGAGAGAATTGGTACAAAATTCAATATAGCAGAGAGAGAGAGAGAGACTTTGAGACTTTGATATATTTTATTGTCATTACCAAAGAGGTCTTTTGACAAGGGAGGAGAGGTAAACAGAACGATAACATTTCCCTCTCCCTTTCCTGCAAACAAATAGTGCACTTTCATTCCTAGTGTGTATCAAATCCAAGGTTAAGAAAAACAAATAAATTCGCAACATTTCGTTATGTCCTCACGCATAGGAGTAATGCAGTAAGGTTTAAAAGAGAGAGAGAGAGAGAGAGAGAGAGAGAGAGAGAGAGAGAGAGAGAGAGAGAGAGAGAGAGAGAGAGAGAGAGAGAGAATGAAATTCAACAATACAAAAATTCAACAATAACAATGATGACTGATTTAATTACCGGTCCTTAATGTTTGGTTGAAGTCTTTATTGGACGTCAGCAGGTGATTTCCTGCTAAAATTGAAAAATATGACAAAGCTGCCCACGAGAGAAGTGACCGGTGGCTGAATTTCTGGCCACACGTTAATGAGAGCATGGCATTCGTGAGAAATCCTACCCAGATGAAGATGTTTCATTTTTGTTGATAATCATTTTTGTACTCACAGTTCTTATACAACTGGGGGTACTTTACAATGGGAACAAAGAAATGCTGTCTGTGTCTGTCTGTCTGTCTGTCCGTGGTCAAAATGTGTTCCACTCGCTCCAGACAAAACTACTTGGCCGATCTTTCTGAAAATTTGTAGGTATGTTCATTATGGGTCACGGATGATGGCCGATGTTTACCAGACTTGCCGTTACTAACGGCTATAACGGCCCCAAATGGTTTTTCCTCTTTACGGAATATCTCACGGGTATTCAGGATAAACTGGAAGTACGTTTATATGCTTTGCATCTTGTTGTCGTTGTCGTGGCCTGTGACCTGAACTTTCCTGATGTTGTGGCTTAGGGCCTGCACGGCCGCAGTTTTGGTTGTAGGAAAGGAGGGGTTGAGTAGGAGGGGAGAGGGAAGGGGGGGGGGGGGGGGGGTGGAATAAACCCGATGTGTCAGAACAGAAAGTCCAATAAAAACTCCGCCATGGCATGGGAAGGGGGGAGGGGGGGGGGGGGGGGGGGGGGCACCCGTGTCAGGCAGCGGCATTTTAATTGTTGATCAAATCTGGGCCACTTCACCCCGACCCACGCGTTTCTTCCTCTTCTGTGTGTGTGTGTATGTGTGTGTGTGTGTGTGTGTGTGTGTGTGTGTGTGTGTGTCTGTGCGTGCGTGCGCGCGCGTGTGCGTGCGTATGTCCGTGTGGTGTGTGTGTGTGTGTGTGTGTGTGTGTGTGTGTGTGTGTGTGTGTGTGTGTGCGTGCGTGTGTGCATGCGTGCGCGCGCGTGCGTGTGTACGTTTGTCCGTGTGTGTGTGTGTGTGTGTGTGTGTGTGTGTGTGTGTGTGTGTACTACCGCAGACAACTAAAGCCATGACGTGGTGAGGTGTAACGTCCTATCAGTCTTGGGCTCTTTGAGCAAGTTGTTCACAGACCGACGCCGGCCAGTCGTGACTTTAAACAGTGAAGGTGTTCTTGGAGGTGAAGGTGTGGGGCGGGGAGAAGAGGGGGGGGGGGGGGGGGGGGGGGCTTGGGGGATGGCGAGTGGGGTTAAGGATGGAGGTAAGACACTGTAAATTGAGAGCGAATCGCTGATACGCTTTTACACTATCATTCCCAGTCGCTGAATTCTTTCCCTATCCCTTCTGACCCCCACCTCTACCCTTCCTCTCCCTGACCTCCCTCGTTCCTTCAGCATCTTTGAGTTCCAGGTTTGTTGAGGAATACTCGAGGGCGGCAGGGGAAGGATGGGTTTCAGACGAACTCCAGAAGAATCCCAGACGTCGTCTCGATGCTTCAGGTGGGAAGTTGGAAGGGGAAAGGGGGGGGGGGGGGGGGGGGGGGGGGGGGGGGGGGGGGGGGGCCCAGACAAACAACAACAGAGTGCCGTTTGAAATAACAAAATGATGCTTAGTGTACAACCAAGTCTTGTTGAAATAACAAAATGATGCTTAGTGTACAACCAAGTCTTGTTGAAATAACAAAATGATGCTTAGTGTACAACCAAGTATTGTTAAAATAACAAAATGATGCTTAGTGTACAACCAAGTATTGTTAAAATAACAACAAAATGATGCTAGTGTACAACCAAGTATTGGTCAACAGCCTCTAATTCGCAGTGCACGACCCAAAACACAATACAGTTTAATTAAAGGCATGCAAGGCACTGTATGCAACACGCAAGGGGATGCGGTTTTAGCGGCGTTTGATGCACAGTTCACAGCACACAGCGAAGTCCTGAAAGCATTTAACGTAGAGTATACAACACACGCCAACGTGCAGTTTAACGGCGTCTAATGCTTGCTGACATGCAACACTCAAAGCAGTTTACTGTAATACACAGCACACAACAACGAAGTGATTTTATCGGCATTCAATACGCAGTGTGCAACTCATAAGAAGTACAGCTTAAGATCTGATTCACAGTTCATATCACATATAAGAAAGTGCATTTAAACAACATTAATGCACAGCACAGAGCAGGCAACAAAGTGCAGTTTAACGGCAGTTGATCCACTCCACGTGACAAATCAGAAACTGCAGTTACCAGCGTTTAATTCACAACAGACCACATGGGTCTGTAGTCATAGGGTTACAGCGCTTGGCTTCATAGCTGACTATCGTGAAATCGAACCCGCTCGTGGGGGTCGGTTTAAAACCCCTCTGTGTCCAACCAACAGTTAATGGATACGTGAATCAGTTCAGGGAAAGTTAAGGCAACGGAGGGAGAAGAATGGGCACTGCCTTCCATAATGCCATGCCATAGACATGGTAAAATTGGAATGATTCACTGTCCCTGTGGCCATTTGACTTTTAAGCATGTTTAATGACCACAGACAAGAAGATGCAGTTTAACGGCGTTTCGTTCATACACACAACAAAGTGCAGTTTCATGATCGGTGAATCGCTTTCACCTGACTCAGGCAGCAAACAGACAAAAAGAGCGAAACCGGCCCTCGGTCTCTCCATAGGCACAGTTATCAGGACAGCCAAAATCGCAGACGACAGTCTGAGAATGAGCTCAGAGGTCTGAAGCATCGCGGGATTTTATCTTCTCGTTTTCTTGGAGGATGAACCTCATTAAAATCAACCGAAGGGACATGTGAAGTGACGAATTATGGTTGAGAGACACGTGCAGACTACGGCCATCATAGTCAAACGAGCGGCCAGCCTGACCGAACAGTATATGATCATAACACAGAAAAATGTTTAAACACAATGATCAAAACAAGGCAGTATTGTTCATCACAGCACAGATCAATGTAGAAGATGCTGAACACGAGATAGTATAACACGTCATATATAACAGCACTATGTAGAATATATGGAACGCATGGCAGCATCGCTCACGGAACACTATAGAAGACGATGAACACAACACGTCAGTGTCGTTCATCATAAAACAGAGCAATATGAAACAAATGAATATGTGACCAAAAAAAAAACAAAACAAAACAAAAAAAAAAAAAAAAAACGGTGCCATTTATAATAAAAAGAACAATGTGGAACGTAATCAGCACAATACGACGTTATCACACGTTTTAACAGAACGATTTAGAACACGATGAAATTTAGACTAAGATCACACATCTTAACAGATGAACACAACAAGACAGTATCAAACATAACAGAACAATATAGAACAGAACGAAAACAAGCAGTAACAAATAACAATACAGATTACAATGAACACGACGGGTCATTTTCTATCATCACAACACAGAACAACGCAGAAAACAATGAACACAATAAGACATTGTCGATCATCACAACACAGAACACTGCAGAAAACAATGAACACAATAAGACAGTGTCAATCATCACAACACAGAACACTGCAGAAAACAATGAACACAATAAGACAGTGTCAATCATCATAACACAGAACACTGCAGAAAACAATGAACACAATAAGACAGTGTCAATCAATCATCATGACACAGAACAACGCAGAAAACACAGAACACAATAAGACAATGTCAATCATCATAACACACAACAACGCAGAAAACAATGAACACAATAAGACAGTGTCAATCACCACAACACAGAACAACGCAGAAAACAATGAACACAATAAGACAGTGTCAATCATCATCATGACACAGAACACACGCAGAAAAACAATGAACAATAAGACAGTGTCAATCATCATAACACAGAACACTGCAGAAAACAATGAACACAATAAGACAGTGTCAATCATCACGACACAGAACACTGCAGAAACAATGAACACAATAAGACAGTGTCAATCATCACGACACAGAACAACGCAGAAAACAATGAACACAATAAGACAGTGTCAATCATCACGACACAGAACAAGCAGAAAAATAAATGAACACAATAAGACAGTGTCAATCATCACGACAGAACAAGGCAGAAAACAATGACACAATAAGACAGTGTCAATCATCACGACACAGAACAAGGCAGAAAAATGAACACAATAAGACAGTGAACACATCAAGACACAGAACAATCATCACACAACAATGACACAGAACAAGGCAATCATCAAAGAACAATGAACACAATAAGACAGTGTCAATCATCACGACACAGAACAACGCAGAAAGCAA
>JADBJO010000129.1:465000-467500 GCA_016801955.1 Conus betulinus | reverse complement strand
TTATAATTTTTAAAAAAAAATTACTTAAGGCGTTCAACACTGCTGATTTTTCCCCCTACTTTTAATTTCACTTGCCGTTCAGCGACCACTACTACTTTTGTTGCACGTGTCATTTACTCACCACTTCTTTTCCCTTACGTTTGATAAAACTGGTCGTTCAGACAACACTAAATTGTCCTGCATATATCCTTTTCCGCCACTACTTTTCTCTACCTTTTAACTATTACATGTCGTTCAGCTAACACTACTTTTTTAACTATTACATGTCGTTCAGCTAACACTACTTTTTTTCAGTCATGCATCATTTAATCACCACCCCCTACTTTTTTCCTACACGTGTTGCTTATCTACCAGTACTGTTTTCTACATGTATCGTTCATACATACATCTTTTTTTTTTTATTTTTTTCGTCCATGTCACAGTAGCCTGCCTGATATTTTTCATGAAGGACAGAACAGTGGTGTGGAGGAAGTCGATGGCAGGGCGGGTACGGAGCAATCTGCCCCCGTCTCTTCGTGCCCCGTCTCAGTGTGCCCCCGTCATTCAGGGGACAGAAGAACACGTATAAATGAAGCAGAAACCATCTGTGTTTCGACACAATTCTCTGTGTGTTTGTGTATAAGTAAAATCTACTGACTTTCAAATAAATCGACTGAACTACAATGTAAAGTTTTCCTCTCTCTCTTTTTAACTGCAAAGTATTCGTACATGCATATGCACACACGTGAGGTTCCTGCTGAAACTAAACAGTCTATTGGTTTATAGACATGTATAAGGACGAAGAGAGGAAGAAAAAAGCTTTGTCAAAATGAACGTATTTTCGTTAAAACAAGGCTAAATGCATGCGTTCATTAGGACCGAGAGAGATAATATCCACATAGACGGGGGCACAATGAGACGGGGGCGGAATGAGACGGGGGCAGATTGACATGACCGCGGCAGGGCAAAGGAACGGTGCTTGAACGGGTCTCAGATGTCCCGGGAGAAGGCGTGACAAAAGCGAGTATCACGTGCAGGTTGTCAGGCTGTGGGACCCCGTTGTCTGGCATTTGGCTCGGTGCGCCGACAGATGACAGCCATTCTCCGCAAATTCCCCGTGACACCCGGCACCCCCGGTCACACCGGAAACGGCCTCTTAGTCCTCGTTACCGACGGTCGTCGCCGTGTCAGCTTCGGCACATTCCGGCACGCTCCGTCGCCGTTCGTTTCCACTCAGCGTGTGTCGTGGGGTGTAATGAGAGAGAGAGAGAGAGAGAGAGAGGACGCGCGTGCGCCAATGTGAGTTTGTACCATGCTGGTTGTGGTGGGGGGATGGGAGGGAAAGCGTGGGATAGGTAGGGGGAAGGGGGAGGGGGGGGGGGGTGAGAGGGTACGGACGACCAGGGACAACGTTCCACCCTCAACAGCTGTTGATGCCCAAAGTATGAAGATGTTATGCCCAAAAGGCCCCGTGATTGACATGGACAAAACGAAAACAAGTTACGAAATACAACTATAACAAAACAATAATCATTTTAACGATGATGATGGTGATGATACTGATGATGATGATATCAATAATAATAATACAGTAATAATGATAAAGAATTATAACAACAACAACAACAATAATCATTATAGTAATAATAGTAGCGGTGATAATAATAATAACAATAATAATAATGGTCATAACCATTATTGATATCATTACTATTGTTATTATCATCAAGGAAAAAGAGAAAAAGGTAAACCACCATAACAATCGCACAATAGGCAGGCATGAGCGGCAAGTATGACATAAATGTTAAACAGTAGTTTAATATAATGCTGTAAGACAAGACGATGAAAGTAAGTAGGAAAAAAATGCTAAAAACACTAGTCTGCGTACTAATTTTCTTTTTAAATCTCACTACCTTCAACACAGACTTTTTCATTAAAAAAAAAAAAAAACTATAGAACAAGTTGGGTCTGGATATCGGTTATAGTACGATTTCAGCGCCTGTTTTAGTCAGTTGCTGAAAAAAAACAACTGGCATTTAAATTAATGAAATTCTTCGTCGTCTGGGTAGCAACCCAGCTCATCAAAGACAATACAAGTAGGTGTAGGTGAGATAACATCCAGCATTGTGTTATAGAATCATGACTGCAATGTCATTGCCTGGTCAGAACAGGAGAAGAGGAGGGCTGCATCCAATCAGCTGTCGTCGATTGTTCAGAACAATTTATCAGCGCTGTTACTGAGTAGAAGGTTGATTTGTCTGCCGTTAAGTAAAGGTTAATTAACGGTGTTCACAGTATTAATGAATTTAAGACTGATGTTTGTCAGATGTTAAAGGAAAGGTCTAAAAGCGTTGCTATGTGATATCTCTCTTATTTGTGTTTTGCTGTCAGTCGCTGTCTCTGTCTATCTGTCTGTCTTTCTGTCTATCTGTCTGTCTGTGTCTGTCTGTCTGTCTGTCTGTCTGTCTCTCTCTCTCTCTCTCTCTCTCTCTTTCTTTATTTCTATCTCTGTCTGTCTGTC
>JADBJO010000129.1:460000-462500 GCA_016801955.1 Conus betulinus | reverse complement strand
ATGAAAGACGTAAACGAGAATTGTAACAAAGGTAAACATATTCTGCTTGATAACGGAGATAAAAAAATGAATAATACACATTCAAAATATTTTACGTTCCTGCACTGGAATATTAATGGAATTCTTTCTAAGATTCACAATAAAGATTTTCTCTCTTATTTGTCCCAAATTTGACTTTATCTGTCTGGTAGAGACTTTTGTTGAACATCTTGAATTCAATGTGTTTACGGGTTATACTGTGTTTAGCAAACCTGCTGTTAAGTTTACTAGACAAGGCAGACGTTCAGGAGGGGTAATATGTCTGATTAGAATGATTTTGTACACTATGTCAGAGAACTCCAGGTAGATTGCTCAAATGCTCTTTTCTTTTTGATTGACGGGATTTTGTTTGATCTTGCAGAAGATGTGTTGTATGTTTGTGCATATGTGCCTCCTGAGGGTTCACCTTATTATGCTTATTTTGATATAGACAACGGTATATGTTCTCTGGAAGATTGCCTTACTGAGTGTATGCTTGACTTGAACAATATACATGTGATTCTATCCGGGAGATTTGAACAGTAGAACTGCAAATGTCTCTCAAGATATTTTTTATGAGCATGATGAGTATGGTGTTGATCTAACCAGCTGCTCCAATTTTTCGGAAAGAAAATCTTCCGACAGTATAATCAATAGCTATGGAAAATGTTTGTTGGATATGTGTACTTCACTTGGATTGTGTATATTAAATGGAATATGTCATGGGGACCTCGATGGGCACTACACTTATATATCAGAGTCAGGGTGTAGTGTAAATGACTATTTTTTGATATCTCGAGAATTATTTTCACTTGTTTCTATCGTCTTGCAGTTTGTATATATCAGAACGATTAGAATCTGACCATTTACCCGTCGAGCTTCATTTTGAATTGCCAAATCTAAACCCTGGGTATTGATCGCTGGAAAGGAACGTGAGGTTATTAAAAAGTTTGTGTGGAAGCCTTTTTTGAACATACTTATGTCACTGCAATGCATTCAGATGAAGCATTGTCATCTCTTGACAGTGCTATTGATTGATTGATCGTGACTGCAATGAAGCTTTGAATATGTTTCTTACATGTATTAAAACTTACTCTTCTTGCATGGAAAAAAAAAATTTCTGTTTGAACAATACTGATGAACAAAATGACTGGTATGACAAAGAATGTAAACTAAGTAAATCGAAAGCAAAAGGATTGCTACACATATTTCGGCAAACGAAGGATAGTTCTGATCGTGATGCTTACTGCATAGCTAGGAGAGAGTATAAGAATTTGTTAAAATTTAAAGAAAATCAGCACAATGAGCAATTGTTAGGGGCGTTGGTTGATTCCATAAGTGATCAAAGGGAGTTTTGGGTAAATGTCCATAAAATGTGTCTTCAAAACGAAAGCAGCCACGTAACAATATAACAATTGATGATTGGTATAAACATTTTAAAACAGTTGCTTGAAACAAATTTAGAAAACGAATTTACATTAGTATCTAACGACACATCATGATGATAGTTTTGATGAATATGAAGATGGTGGTGGTTCCATGAACCGCCCAATATCTAGAGAAGAAGTGTATTGGCTATAAGAAAGTTAAAGAACGGTAAATCCGCTGGTCCAGATGAAATTATTGGCGAGTTGCTGAAAAATGCTGGTGATCGAGTAATTGACTTCTTTGTTAAACTGTTTAACACTCTGTTTGATAAGGGAGTTTTCCCAGATAACTGGACAGAAACCATTGTCTTACCTTATTTAAAAAAGGTAATGTAGACGATCCCGGTAATTATAGAGGGATATCATTATGTAATACAAGTAGTAAAGTTTATAGTTCTATAGTAAACAATAGGATTCAAGAATGGATTGAGCTGCATAATATCACAGGGGAATATCAAGGGGGGGTTTAAAAGGGGATACTCCACCATTGATCACATGTACACATTATTAGCTTTAATACAAAAAAACAGTTTGCTTTAACCGTAAACTCTATGTCGCCTTTATTGACTTTGAGAAAGCTTTTGACTCTATAGAAAGGAATCTACTGTGGCCTATTCTGGTGGTAAAAAAATGGTATCAAAGGAAAACTCTTTCGGGTGTATTCATAGCATGTACTCTACAGTCAGAGCTAGAGTTCGCTCTGGAGCAAAATTGACAGACTACATAAACTGTACCCGGGGGGTAAAACAAGGGGATGTTACAAGTCCACTGCTGTTCTCTTTATTTATAAATGAATTAGCAATAGAAGTGATTATTAGAAATGGGAGGCATGGTGCAACATTTATGCATGATGATTATTTTGAACTATTTATATTACTTTTGGCAGATGACATAGCTCTTCTGTCGGAAACAATAGTTGGGCTACAGACGCAACTAAATAGTCTACATAGGGCAGCAACAACAACACTCCATCTGAATGTGAATATGAATAAAAGTAATATAGTTGTATTTAGAAAAGGTGGGTACTTAGCAGCTAGTGAACATTGGACTTACAA
>JADBJO010000129.1:447500-455000 GCA_016801955.1 Conus betulinus | reverse complement strand
TCTCTCTAGCCGAAAAAGAAGCTGCCATTTGTCTTTCTTTTTCCAAAACCAAGTGTTTTTTTACAATATATTCAAGCAAGATGACTGTCTGCCATGTACCTGTCGTTGCCTTTTTTACTTCTGCCCTTCCCCTTCCTCTCTCCTCTCTCCTCCTCTCTCACCACCTCTCTCTCCTCTCTCTTTTTCCTTCTCGTCTCTCATCCTCCTAATCTCTCTCACATCGATCTCTCCTTCTCTCTCTCTGGCTCCTGCGGGTCTGGGCTCCTCCTCTGCCGAAAGAAGTCTGGCTGCTGCCATTTTGTCCTTCCAAAGGGAGTGGTTTACAAACAGAGTCTTGATGAAATGTTGGACATTTATTCTCCCTCACAGTAACCCTGCCTGCTGCTATTTTTTTTTTTTTTTTTTTTTTTTCCTTCGTTTCCCCCCTCCTTTCCCGTCTTTTTTCCGAGTGTTTCCGTCCTCCCTCCGTCGTTTTTCTCCTCCGTCTTTTCCTTTCTTTTTCTTTCTCCTTCCATCTTTTTTTTTTCTTATTCTTTCTTTTTCGTTTTCTTTCTTTTCTTATTCTGGTTCTTTTCTTTTCCTTCTTTTCTTTTTTTTTTCTTTCTTTCTTTCTTTTTCTCTTTTAACATCTTCTCTTCTTCTTCATCAACCTTCTTCCCTCTCCTCGGTCTGGTCGTCGTCGTCATCCACCTTTATCCTCATAGCAATCCCCTCCTCCCCCCCCCCCTATGTTGGGGAGTCCATCCCCCCTTCTTTCTGCCCCTCCTCCTTCGGTCATCCTCCTCGTCGTTGTTTTGTGTTCCCTCTTCTCGGTTCCTTCTCGTTCCCTTTCTTTCTCTTCTTTCTCTCCTTGTTTTTTTGTTCTGTCGTAGTACGTAGTTATAGCAGGTAGTAGTATAGAGAGGTATTATTATAGTTCATATTCTTCTTCTTCTTCTTCTTCTTTTCTTCCCTGCCTCCTCTCCTCCTCCTCCTCTTCTCTTTCTTCTTCTTCTTTTCTTTCTTCTTCCCTCTTTCGGTCTTCTTTTTTCTTCGTCCTTCTTCTTTTCTCTCTTCTTTTCATTCCTCTGTTTACATTTTCTTCTTTTCTTCTCTTTTCCTTTCTTCTTCTTCTTCTTTCCCTTCCTTTCTTCTTCCTTCCTTCTTCCTTCCTTCCTTTCTTCTTTTCTTTCTCTCTCTTTCCTTCCCCTTCTCTCTTTCTTCTCTTTCTTTTTTCTTCTTCTTTTCTTTGGGGGGGCTGTAGTCGGGTTATCTTTCTTCTTGTCATTCTCTTTCCCTTCTTCTTACTTTCTATTCTTCTCTACTTCTTCCTTCTGTGGGTTCTTGGTCCTTGGGGCTTCTTCTCTTCTTGGGGGGGCGTTCTTTTTTCTCTTTCTTTTTTCTCTTTCTTCTTCTTCTTCTTCTTCTCGTCATCTTCTTTCTTCATTTTCTTCACTACTGCTTCGTCTTAATCTCTTCTTCTTCTGGTTATTCCTCCTCCTTTTCCTTCTCCATCTCTTTCTCCCTCCTTTTCTTCCTACCCCCCTCCCACATTTCTCCTCCCTTCCTTTCACTTTCTCTTACTTCTTTCTGTTCTCTTCGCTCCCCTTGCTCCTTGTGCTGACCATGTGTTTGGGGTGGTGTTGGTGGTGGTGGGCGGGGGGAAATGCGATGGTGACGGGAAAAAAAACGGCCAGTCGAATAGAGGAATAAAAAACAATCAGAAATCGGAAACGAAAACGTGACTTGGAGACACACACACCCACACCCACCACACAACACAACCACACCCACACACACACAACACACAACCACACACAACCCACACACACACAGCGCACGCACCGCGAACAACGAAAAAAAGAACTACATTTCTCCAACCTCGGGGGCGCTCAGGTTCTCTCAAGTCCTCCTTCACCCTTCTCTCGTCTCCGCTCCCTCTCTTCTCTTCTCTCTCCTCCCGTCCGCCTCTCCTCTCCCCCGACTCTCGTCTCTCCACACCCCCTCTCCTCATTCACCTCCTCCTGTCGCATCTCTCTCCTCCCCCCTCCTCCTCCCTCCTCCCCCCCCTCTTCTTCCCTCTTCTCTCTCTCCTCTTCGTCTTCTCTTATCCCTTCAGTCCCCTCTCCCTCGCTCCCCACCCCCTCTCCAATCTCTCTCCTCTCTCTCTTCTCTCTCTCTCCTCTCTCCCCTCTCTCATCCCCTCTCTCTTCAATTCTCTCTCTCTCCTCTCTCCTCTCGCTCCCTCTCTCACACACACACACACACACCACACAAACCACACATACACACACAACAACACCCGAACCAGACACAACAGTAACACCCACACCAAGAACGTGCACACACCACCACCATACAGAGAGAGAGATGATGAGGAGTGAGAGCGAGAGAGAGAGAGAGAGAGATGAGGGTACTAGTAGTATCATAGATTTTTATCTTATTTAAACTATGAACGTCCTTTTTCTAATTTTAGCTGTTCTCGTCTTGCAGTGTTGTGTCTTTTGCTCTCTTCAGAGTGATATATACCATGGAAAACTCTCTCTCCTCTCTCTTTTCTCTCCCAAGTCTGCGGTTTCAAGTTTGTCTCTCTCTCTTCCTCTCTCTCTCTCTCCTTCTCTCTTCTCTCTCCCAAGTCCGTTTCAAGTCTCTCTCTCTCTCTCTAGACTCTCTCTCTCTCCTCCTCTCCTCTCTCTCTCTCGTTCGGCTCCCTCCCTCCCTCCCAGTCTGTGTTTCATATTTGTGCGTTATTTACCTTTGTTGTGACTAATATAGATATATAGCGACCGAAAGTTTTATGTTTATATTACGGCCAAGATTTGCCTGTAAACAATGTGCTGTTCTGACAAAGACAGCTGCCCTATCGGTCCTCCCTCCCACCCCATCCCCATTTCCACATTCCCCATTTCCCGTTAATTATACCCCCCTCACCCTCAAACCACCCCCACCAGTCTCACTCCATTCTGACTTTTTTTCTGTGTATTGTGGCCAAAGGCTGATGTACATCAACTTATTTCTGAATCATAAGTCCCCTCCCGCCGTCTCTTTCCACACCCGTCACCCCTCTCTTTCTTTCAATCCATCCTCCTCTCTCTCTCTCTCTCTCTCTCTCCTCCTCTCTCTCTCTCTATCCTCCTTCTCTCTCTCTCTCTCTCTTTCTCTCTCTGACTCTGTCTGTCTGTCTGTGTGACTGTCCGTCTGTCTGTCTGACTCTCTCTCTCTCTCGCTCGCTCGCTCTCTCTCTCTCGCTCTCGCTCTCTCTCTCTCACTCCCTACTTCCCTCCCCCTCCCGCTCTCTCTCTCTCTCTGTGTCTCTGTCTCTCTTGTCTCTCTCCCTCTCCATCCCCCTCTCTCCCTCCCTCCCTCCCTCCGCTTGTCTGTCTGTCTCTCTGTTCCTCTCTCTCCATCCCCCTCTCTCCCTCCCTGCCTCCCTCCCCTCCTCTCTCGGCCTCTCCCCTCCCTCCCCCTCTCTCCCCTCTTATACCTGACTCCCTCTTTCTCCTGTTCTCCCACCCTCCTATACATAATCACACGTAATTTCAAAGGCGCCAAGACTTCCTCGTGGTTGCAGTCCCCCGTGATTCAGCATGAGCAGACAGTGCGGGGCCAGCAGTGTTATGTAGACTGCTGTACGATGTGTCGTGTGGGAGGCAGTAGCATCGGGGCCGCTTTGCTCCTCATGGGCTGCGGGAAAAGCAAACAGATTGATCGTGTTGCTCAGCACCAGGGATTGGTGGCTGCATGCATATCTTGTTCCGTCTCCCCTATTGAAGATTTGGTATGATTAGTACAATATCTGCTGTCTAGTTTGTTGGTGATGCCTGTAAGGGTCCCGGGTCTTTGTTCTCTGACCCCTCCTACCCCCTACCCTCTCTGCAGCCCCCATCCTTTTTCTTTCCCCTGTCCTTCCCCCATTCCCGCTCCGATCTAGGTTCATTAGTCTCCTGGGTCTATGTTTCTGTAGTCCCCCCCCCCCCCCCCCCCCCGTCTATGTTCTCCTAGATCCTGTCACCTCAGCCTTATATCCTTTGATAGTTCTGTATTTCAACAGGTCTGTGCGTGTCCAGGTCTTTATTCATCTATTTCAGCTGTATAGATGCAACTTTGTTCCCCCAGGTCTAGGTCCCAGCTCTAGGTGTATCCTTCCTCTACGTTTAAATTTCTGCAGCTCTGTATGTTTTCAAACGTTCTTCCCTCACAATCATATTCTTTCAGTCGATGTTCCTCTTGTCATTTTTCTCTTCCAGGTTAATGTCCATCCAGTTTCTACGTTCCGCAGGTACTTTTTCATGGTAATGAATTTCCCTATAGCCTATGTCCCCCTTGCCCTTTCTTTTAGGTAAATGTTTCCCCGCCTCTATGTTCCTCTTGACTGTTTTGTCTTGGCTAATGTTTCCCAAAGTATTTGTTCCCCTGGACTTTTTCCAATAAGAAAATGTTTCCCAGGTGTATGTTCCCCCTGACTTTTTCCTCCAGATGAAAAGTCCGTCGGATCTGTGTTTTCCTTGATTTTTTTTTCCTTACGGTAGATGTTCCCCCCGTGCCCCCCTCCCCCCAATCTTTTTGTAGGCAAATGTTTCCCCAGGTTTGTGTTCCACTTCACTTCTTCTTCTTGGAAAATGTTCCCCATGTCTATTCGCGTTAGTCTTCCTCTCTAGATAGATGCTCCCTCAGACCTACGTTCTCCTTGATATGGGCTTTCCTCTTGGAAAATGGCCCCCAACTCTATGTTCGTATGCATCCTTTCCTCTGGGTAAATGTTCCTCATGTATGTGTTCACTTTAGTCTTCTCCTGTGGGTAAATGTTGGCATGTACCTATGTTTTCTGTTGGGCTTTCCTCTTTGGAAATGGTCCCCCATATGTACGTCCGCGTGTGTCCTTTCCTTAGGTAAATGTTCATCCAGATCTATGTTCCCATGGTCATTTCTGCCTTGTAAATTTTCCCGCAGGTGCATGACTTTTTTCTTCTTCTTCTTTATACATATATTTCTTTAGGCCAATATTCCCCAAGTCTACGTTCCCTTCGACCTTTTTTCACAAGGAAAATAAATGCTCCCCTAGGTCTATGTTCCCCTTTGTCTTTTCCTTAGCGGGGTGTTTCCACAGATCTGCATTCGCCTTTGTTAACAACCCCAACCCCTCCGTCCCCGCTTTTTTTTTTCTTTTTTTGGTTTAACTTCCTCCTGTTGAATGTTCCCCCTATCCCCCAAATCTTGTTCCTTGTAATGCAATCCCCCAGTCAAATGTTCCCCACAAGTCTTGTCTTGTTCGCCATGGTCTCTTCCTCAAGAACATAGTTCTTGGTCGTTGCTCCCCTTTACCTTTTCCAGCAGGTCAGTGTTCAGCTCAAGAACATGAACCTAGCACATGAACATGCACTTCATCTCCAGGAAGGAAAGGGGGGAAAAGGAGGGGAGAGAGGTGGGAAGGAGAGGTGCACTGAGTTTGAGCACACGCACCTGGCAGGGACGGAGGAATCTTGCCATGGGGACCCCATAGACCTGGTGGAACCCAAACATGTGGGGGAACTTAGACTTGGAGGTTTGGGGAAGGAGGTGGGTGGGTAAGGGCAGGAATGGTGGGGGGGGGGGGGGGGGGGGGGGGGGGGGGGGGGGGGAGGATCTGCGATGCTTCCATGTTGACAGCTGTTAATCGGCTTACATACAGACCGTGTGAAAGATTGAATTAACAGATACGTTTGTGTTCCGTGGCCCAGTTTGGTTTTTTCCATAATACTCTGATTATTATGTTTAGTTAGAGCCGTGTTCTGGGTTTATAGTTTGCACTTTCCCCGATACGAGTTAAATGATGTTGGATGTGTGTTTTGACTCTGTCGACGTCTGCTTTGCTTATATTGCGTTTGCAGTGTATGTATGCGTCGAGCTTCGTCTGTATGTTTGTACATGCGTCTGCTAATTGATTTTGTTGGAGTGTATGCCTGTGATTCTCTCTCTCTCTCTCTCTCTCTCTCTCTCTCTCTCTCGCTCTCGCTCTCGCTTGTGTGTGTGCGTGCGTGCGTGCGTGCGTGCTTGCACGCGTTCATGTGTATGTGAGTGTGTGTGTGTGTGTGTGTGTGTGTGTGTGTGTGTGTGTGTGTGTGTGTGTGTGTGTGTGTGTTTCCATTCAAAGCGCGCGATCACTGTGCGTTGTGATTCGCTGTTTTTTTTTCTGTGGGATTTTACTTTCATTTATCTGTCAGTTGATTGTATAGGTAGTTTTCCCACGGCCAGTAGACTATAGGGGTTTAACCCCTTTTACCTTTAACCGTTTCAGATCGATGGCATGGAGCATGAGGAAAGGAGAGAAGCGAGACAGAACTCTTGTTGACGCAATGTCATCACGTATTGTGTTTGCGTTTTGTTGTAATGTACTGTAATTGTTCATTATTGTACTGTATTATATTGTATTGCATTGTACTGTACTGTGCTGGTCTGTACTGTATTGTTTTGTAATTTACTGTATTGTATATGCTGCTGCGTGCTAATTGGCTGCTCTCCCCAAGGAGGACGTATTGCTGAAGTAAAAAACACTGCCCATGTATTTCTTTTTCTACCTACGTATGATTTTGTTAACATATCACAGTGGATGTTCCTGCAGAAGTTTGCTTCGTGGCTGATCCTTCGATTATGTGTCAGTAGGAAAGTGGTGAGATAAGTGAAAGAACAAAGTGCGAGAAGACTGAGGCCTCTCTTCTTCGCGTTCTTGGAAACAGTCTTAAGAATTCGTTCCTGAAGTTTTTGAAACAGTCATGAGGCCTTGCTGTCCATGTCTCGGGACAGCCTTGCTGTCCATGTTTCGGGACAGTCTTTAAGCCTGATTCTTCACGTTCTTAAAAACAATGTTGAAGCCTTGTTCTTCATGTTCTAAACACTGAACTTGCCCTTTGCCCCACTCTTAACAACTAGACCCACCTTCTTCACACCAAACAATTGGACCTGACCATTCAACATAGCAAAACTAGGCCAGACCATTCGTCATAAAAAAAGCTGGACTTGCCCTTTCCTCACACCAAAAGAACTAGACCTGCCCTTTCCTCACACCAAAGAACTAGACCTGCCCTTTCCTCACACCAAAGAACTAGACCTGCCCTTTCCTCACACCAAGTAACTAAACCTGCCCCTTCGTCACACCAAAAAAAACTAGACCTGCCCTTTCCTCACACCAAGTAACTAAACCTGCCCCTTCTTCACACCAAAAAAACTAGACCTGCCCTTTCCTCACACCAAAGAACTAGACCTGTCTCTTCGGCACACCAAAGAACTAGACCTGTCTCTTCGGCACACCAAAGAACTAGACCTGCCTCTTCGGCACACCAAGAACTAGACCTGCCCCTTCCGCACCACCAAAGAACTAAACCTGCCTTTTTCTCACATCAAATAACTAGACATACCCTTTGCTCACACCAAATAACTAACTTGATCTGCCTTTTCCTCATACAAAATAACTAGACCTGCCCTTCCTCACGCCTCATAACTAGACCTGCCCTTTCTGCACACCTAGTAACTAGACTAGCCCAATTT
>JADBJO010000129.1:435000-440000 GCA_016801955.1 Conus betulinus | reverse complement strand
GAGCCATTTGTGTCACCTCGCCGTCAGCTGTCAGCGATTCTTTCCGCGCCTCTCCGGCCCTAGGGAGGAAGAGTCTGGGCAGGGGGGGTGGGGGTGGGGGGAGGGGAAGTGGGGGTAGGGGCGGAAGGGGAAGAGGGCGGGAGAGAGTGGGGGAAGGCGGTGGTGATGGTGGCGGCTCACATGGGACGGCGGCGGAGTCGGAGTCGATGAGGACAGTGTGTGTGTGTGTGTGTGTGTGTGTGTGTGTGTGTGTGTGTGTGTGTGTGCGTGTGCGTGCGCGAGTGTATGTGTGTGTATGTGTATGTGTGTGCGTGTGCATGTGCATGTGCGTGCGTGCGTGCATGTGTCCGTGCATGCGTACGTGCGAGCGCGTGCGTATGTGTGTGTGTGTGTGTGTGTGTGTGTGTGTGTGTGTGGTGTGTGTGTGTGAGGAGGGAGTCTGTGTCTCGCTGTATGTGTCACTGTCTGTGTTTTTGTGTGTGCACGCGTTTGCATATATTTTTTAGTGCGCGAATGCCGTGTGTGTGTGTGTGTGTGTGTGTGTGTGTGTGTGTGTGTGTGTGTGTGTGTGTGAGAGAGAGAGAGAGAGAGAGAGAGAGAGAGAGAGAGTCTGTGTCTCACTGTATGTGTCACTGTCTGTGTCTTTGTGTGTGCACGCGTTTGCATATATTTTTTAGTGCGCGAATGCCGTGTGTGTGTGTGTGTGTGTGTGTGTGTGTGTGTGTGTGTGTGTGTGTGTGTGTGTGTGTGTGTGCTGAGGAAGGCGGAAAAGAAGAATTTCGCTGTGTCAACAAGGAAAGTTCTGTGAGTGTCCTCAGAGAGGAGGGTGGAGGGAGGAGGAGGCTGGGGGAGTACGGGTGCACGAGGTACAAAAGTTTAGACCGGAAATAAAGAGAAACAAAGCGGAGAATGACAGAGAACATGGAAAGAGAAAAAGCAGGGGGAGGCAGGCAGGGAGGGAGGGAGGGAGAGAGAGAGAGAGACAGACAGACAGACAGACAGACAGACAGGGAGAGAGCAATGAGCTCACGCCATCTTGACACGCTCTGTCTAAGAAGAATAAGAAGAATAAGAAGCAGGAAAAAGAGAAAGAATAAAACGAAGAATGAATGGAAGCGGAGGAGGAAGAAAGAGACGAAGAAGAATTAGAAAAAAAAAAGGAGAAGACGAAAACACCAGGCTTACAACACGACCTGTTGAAAGAAAATCGTCATAACTATCTATATTTGTAACGTAATGCAACGTAACGTAATGTAACGTAACGAGTTTTTAACCTATAAACCTTGTTCCTCACATATGGAAAGAACAACATTATTAGACGAAGATCGACCGAGTTCTGCCCAGATTCGTCACACGTGCAAAACGACGCGCATTCGCTCCATGATAACGAATGTGGTCGCCCAGCGGATAAACCAGTGACTGCCAGTTCTGGAGATCGCAGGTTCAAGCCTTGATTGGTGAAGTCAGCGTGGAATCGCATTGTTTCCACCTCCCTGCCAGCATACTGACTGGCAGAAACTCGTAGTGGCGAAACCTCTCCTCTCCTGTCGTGCGTGTAAGCATCAGAAGATCTGATACATTTGTCACAAGTCCTGGGAGTCCAGTGAAGCGGTCAGAGGATTTTGAAAACGGGAAATTCCAGAGACAGCGAGGGGAGCTGATTAGAATCTAGTGCAGATGTGAGTAGAGAGGAGAGCTGAGTAGAATCTAGTGCAGAGATAAACAGGAGAGCTGAGTAGAATCTAGTGCACATATAAAGGAGAGAGCTGATTAGAATCTAGTGCACATATAAAGAGGGGGAGCTGAGTAGAATCTAGTGCAGAGATAACAGGAGAGCTGAGTAGAATCTAGTGCACATATAAAGAGGGGAGCTGAGTAGAATCTAGTGCAGAGATAAACAGGAGAGCTGATTAGAATCTAGTGCACATATAAAGAGGGGAGCTGCTGATTAGAAATCTAGTGCAGAGATAACAGGAGAGCTGATTAGAATCTAGTGCACATATAAAGAGGGGAGCTGATTAGAATCTAGTGCAGAGATAAACAGGAGAGCTGAGTAGAATCTAGTGCACATATAAAGAGGGGAGCTGAGTAGAATCTAGTGCAGAGATAAACAGGAGAGCTGATTAGAATCTAGTGCACATATAAAGAGGGGAGCTGATTAGAATCTAGTGCAGAGATAAACAGGAGAGAGCTGAGTAGAATCTAGTGCACATATAAGAGAGGGGAGCTGAGTAGAATCTAGTGCAGAGATAAACAGGAGAGCTGATTAGAATCTAGTGCACATATAAAGAGGGGAGCTGATTAGAATCTAGTGCAGAGATAAACAGGAGAGCTGATTAGAATCTAGTGCACATATAAAGAGGGGAGCTGAGTAGAATCTAGTGCAGAGATAAACAGGAGAGCTGATTAGAATCTAGTGCACATATAAAGAGGGGAGCTGATTAGAGTGCAGAGTAAACAGGAGAGCTGATTAGAATCTAGTGCACATATAAAGAGGGAGCTGAGTAGAATCTAGTGCAGAGATAAACAGGAGAGCTGATTAGAATCTAGTGCACATATAAAGAGGAGAGCTGAGTAGAATCTAGTGCAGAGATAAACAGGAGAGCTGATTAGAATCTAGTGCACATATAAAGAGGGGAGCTGAGTAGAATCTAGTGCAGAGATAGAGAGGGCAGCTGAGTAGAATGTTCGCCTTTCGCCAGTTGGGTCAAACCCATTGTGCATATGGAAGGCACTGGCCACTTCCTGTTGATGTGACTGGCTCTCTCTGCCTCCTGTTCACAGATTAATGTCTGGAGGGGTGGCATGACTGCAGAAGCATGTTGTTTTGACCTCCCAGTCAACAGATTAATGTCTGGAGGGGTGGCATCAGTGCAGAAGCGTGTTGTTTTGTCCTCCCAGTCAACAGATTAATGTCTGGAGGGGTGGCATCAGTGCAGAAGCATAATGTTTGAGACCTACCAGTCAACATATTGACACGCAGAACTCCCAGCATACCACATCTGCTTTGCGCGCCAAATTTCAGGTAATATGTGATTGTTTGCTCCGCGTTTTCATCGTCTTTGATGCTGTGTGTCTTGCCTGAAGAGAAGACCAAAGAGGTCGAAACGCGTCGTGTTTTGTCTTGTAATTTGTTTGTCTCTTTCGTTTGGCATTACGGTCATTTTTCTTTTTTTAAGTTTGTTTTAATTTCCGCCTGCAGGCAGGCACTCACTTTGAAAGTAGGTTAATGTGTGTTCGATACAGTTCATCACCGTTGTGTCCAAGTAGCATGCTTGAAGCACACGCACTGTGGTTGGCGCGCAGGCAGAGGGTACATTCAGGCTGTGGTCTGACCTGGCTGAACCGTGCACAACGAACGGGTTGTCATACATCGTTGCCTGAGGGGGCACACAAGCCAGCTGAACAATTGTCTCGTAGCACGCGTGACTGTGGTGCTGGAAGTGATTTGGACGTGTAAAGGGGACTCTGATAAAGATTGACAGAAGGAAAACGAGGAAGCGAATACTTAATTATCTCCCCTCTTTGTCTTTGAGAAAAAAACCCAGCATGTTCCTGGATATTTGGAGAGGAAGCGAAATTCCGTGTGTGAGCGCAGGCGTAACATCTTGCACACACGTAAAATCCCATCAACTTTCGGAAGAGAAGGCCAGTTTGGCCGTTGGTATGGATGACACGTTACACATAGCATGAACCCTGCGTGAGAAATGGAAAGAAGGAAGGAAGTAAGGATATTGAGTGAACGATATTGGACGATAGTGACTGCGGAAAACGACTGAATGAAGCGCCAGCTGGCAGCTCTTCAGTCGGCACTACCCAGGTAGGCAGCCCGTTGTGTAAACGAGTGTGGATTGTACAGCGCTTAAAGCTTGGTCTCTAGCCAAGAGTAGGCGCGCTATGTAAGTATTAATTATTATCATGATTATACACACAAGAAAAAAAAAAGCTACACTGTTTAAAACATTGTGATGGACTCACAAACAGTAAAAACCACACGTTTGCATGCGACGTAGGATAGTCGCCGGCAGCTGGTCAAAGGATGCTATGGTGGGATGGTGATGATGCAGTAACGATGACAAATACAACGACACTGGTGGTATGGTCAGGGACAGCAACCGTAAATGTCTAGAAAGGTTATCTTTAAAACATTATATGTAACAGCTTCCCATATTCTAGTGTTTACTGAACCGCTTGCACGGTAGTTTTTTTTTTTTCTTGTGTGGTTTGAACATCATTGATATTTTGCTCTCTCTCTCTCTCTCTCTCTCTCTCTCTCCTCTCTCTCTCTCTCTCTCTCTCCTCTCTCTCTTCTCTCTCTCTCTCTCTCTCTCTCTCTCTCTCTGGCTTTGGCCTTAATCTTAATGAAAGATTTGTATTCGTGTTCTTTCTCTCTCTCTCCTCTCTGTCTCTCTCTCTCTCTCCCTCCCCCCCTTCTCTCCTCTCTCTCTCTCTCTCTCTCTCTTGCTCGCTCGCTTATCGCAGCAGTTGATGTTGAACTATCATTACATATAAGCTGTAAATGAGAAACAGCTAATTCAAGATCCAGATTTTATCTTTATTTCATGTTTCTTTTTTCTGCCTTGCTTTCTGTCCTTATTTCAACGTTCTATCATTCATTCTTTATTCTCTGTCCGCTTTCTTTCTGCCTTTGTTTTTCCTCTTCTCCTCCTCATACTCGTTCCGTCCATAGTTTGTCAGCTGAAGAAGAGCTGAGCTTCCGAAAGATGTGTAGTTTGGGGGCTTGGCTGAAACAGTGGTGTCCTTCAGAACTGGGCCTGTGCAGAGGCTTTAGGGTGTGTTGTCCATCGCCTTTTGAAGTGGTCTCTTTGGGTGTTCTTCTTTCAGGCGACTTGCCTGGTAGCGAAAGAGACCTCCCGCTCCGAAGGAAATTTGATGTTCCCAACAGACTGTCCACCCACAAGAAAGGGTCAACTGTGCATCGTTCTCGCTTTGGTGGCTTCATTTCCTTAACTTTGTCCGAGGGCTTGTGTGTTTCTTTT
>JADBJO010000129.1:422500-425000 GCA_016801955.1 Conus betulinus | reverse complement strand
ATGTTTTCAACTGCAAAAAGGAAACAAAAGATAAATAGAAACGAAGAAAAACGAAGAAGTTTTGAAGCTTTTTGCTGGCAGGGTGAGGAGGTACACAGACAGCTGCACTTTATGCACATCCCACACGTGGAGAATTGTTGTTGTTTGTTCCTCGTGGTCTAGCTGGTGTTGACTCAACATACGCCAGGAGGCAGCGATCTCTGTTGTCCTGTTTCAAGTGTCCGAGAGGTGATGCAGAAATGGGTGTCTGTCTCCTCTGACTCACCAGACGAGAATGACGGGTGAAGGAGGTAAGGGGAGAAGGGTAGGGGGAGGGAATGTGAATGAGTTTGAAAATAATCTGTCTCTTAGCATCTGCTCCTTTGCTGTTCTCTCTCTCTCTCTCTCTCTCTCTCTCTCTCTCTCTCTCTCTCTCTCTCTCTCTCTCTCTCTCTCTCTCTCTCTCTCTCTCTCTCTCTCTCTCTCTCTCTCTCTCTCTCTCTCTCTGTAACTGTGTATCCGTGCGTGAAGTATATACACATTCACGTGTGCATCTTTTTAATTGTTTGAAATATTCTTTCTTTTAAACATGAGAGGGGGTAACCTAATACACTTATGTTTTGAATTTTCTCTATACTCTTACAATAGAAAATCTTTGTGATTGTGTGCAAGTCAGCACTACTGTATTATTTCTCTTTAAAAAAAATAAATAAAAAAGAAAAAAAAACATGGTAGGTAGGCACTCAAGGTCTGACCAGCACGTTGGGAATGCGTAGGTCAGACATCCGCTGAGACCCTCTTCTTCAATTCTCTCATCTCTTAGTTGTTAATTCATTTACCCATCAGCTTCAAAATGAGTAGTGTGGTCTCAAAACTAGCGGATGTGATGTCGCGTATGTGGATTAGTCCACACGCAGTGACGCCTCCTTGATGAAACTAAACTAAACTAAACAAACTTCTCCTAAGAAATCAGGAACTGCGACAGAAAATGACACAAAACGGGTCACAAGAATGTGTGATACTACATTGCTGTTGCTCTTTCTAAAGGTATGTAGATTTGAGACTATTTTTGACTGCATTTTCAAAACCGTTCAAAAGATAACAGAAAATGAATAGATGAGCTTGGATCATCATCAATGTCTGTTGTCATCGTGCGTTTTATTTTCTGACAGTGGTGTAGTGAAGGTAGTTAGCTGGTTATGAAAAAGTCACTGACTTACTGTTGGACAGGAGGGCATGGAGTTGGCAGGTGATCTTGACTGTTGTTTTCTCTAAGGACGGACTGTGTCCGACACACGGTCTGCTTTGCTGGCTTGCAACATCCACCCTGAACTTGGCATAGATAAGATCCAACAGTGGGTCAAGCGAAACCGTTTTACGTTTCACGTTTCACTTTTTCAGCAGCTGAAACTCGATGTCCCCCTTCTCACAAATTTTGATAAGGCTTTACTGACCTTGAAATTCGTATGGATGAATCCGCTATTCCATCTGTGAAGGAAGACAAAGTTTGGAGTTATTTAATGAAATAGAATATAAGAAATGGGAACAATTAAAAAAAAACAAACAGTAATAGTCACATCCAGCACTTGAAAAGTTCTTGTCAGAAAGCAATGAATAATCTCCGTGTTGTAGCACATCAGCACTGGTGCACTGACAACACTCTTCTCCATCTATACGGAGCTCTGATCGGCTGTAACCTGGACTATGGCAGTGGTGAATGTATGATTTTGCAAGACCCTTCTAACTGACAATGTGGATTCACGATCAAGGGCTTTGACTCTGTCTGGGGGCGTTCAGCACTCCCCTGTAAATAGTCTGTATGCACAAACCAAGGAACTACCCCTCTCCAACCTCAGCTGAGACGTTCTTTGAACTGTTGTTTGAACTCCTTCTCTGACACCTCAAACTTTGGCTTTATGACTGTGTTCTTGACTGAAACTTTTTCAAGAAATATGACGTCAACCCGACTTCTACTGCACAGGTGCAGGCAGAGACCTTTGAAGCGTGTGCACTCGATTGGCCGAAACTTCCTGACGACGCACCTTTGGTCTCCTCTTTGGTCTTGACCTATTACAAAGACTCCTCGAGCTCTCTGGCATACAAGACATTTTTCACCAATTCTCGTTCCAAATTTCTTCCCCGAAGATGGAGTATGGCTGCCTTAATGGCGGGATAAAAAAAAAAAAAAAACGGTCGTGCAAACAAAACTCCACTCCCTTTGTTGAGCATATGGGATTGATACCTGCCTGTCTATACAGGGAGGGTCCGCAGGAGTATCAGCCTGCGTAGGCAGAAGAAGAAGAGTTCTAAATTTCAATGCCATCACATGATGCTTCCACATCTGATATGGGAGATGCTTCTGCTGTGTATTACTTAACAGCTCCCTGCCAAAGTGTTCTGGACACATTCCTTCAGACAGCTCCAGCTACACTGCTGAGCTCACAGCGCTGGTCCTGGCACTTCTAAATCACAGCATGAATTCTCTCGGACTTCGTTTCTGCTTTGAGGCTATTTGGGTGCA
>JADBJO010000129.1:405000-407500 GCA_016801955.1 Conus betulinus | reverse complement strand
GGGGTGGGTGGTGTCCGACAGAGCAGTCTGCTTTTACCATGTACCAAGCTGGGCTTCTGAGTGTGCTGTATTACAGAGCACAACCTTTCAGGAAAGGAGAAACCTGTCGACAAACTGAAAAAAAAAAGGATGGAGAAAAATTCTATTCAAACTGTCACTCAGCAAGAGCTACTAGAAGCTGTTGTTTGTGTTGTTGTTGTTGTTGTTGTTTTTGGCAGTACGTAAGAAATGCAAAACCTAAACAAACATATCATACATACGTGTGTGTGTGTGTGTGTGTGTGTGTGTGTGTGTGTGTGTGTGCGTGCGTGCGTGCGTGCGTGCGTGTGTGCGTGCGTGCGTGCGTGCGTATGTGTGTGTGTGTGTGTAACGTGTGTGCGTGCGTGCGCGCGCGCGCGCGCGCGTGTGTTTGTGTGTGTATGTGTGTGTGCGTGCGTGCGTGCACATGTGTATATGTAAATGAGTGTGTGTGTGTGTGTGTGTGTGTGTGTGTGTGTGTGTGCGTGCGCGCGCGCGCGCGCGTGCATGCGTGCATGCGTGCACCACCCCTTGAAATCCTTTCTCTCAACCTATACCAATTTCCCTCTCATCCACACCTTGCCTGCCTGTTCCATTTATGACCAGACGGTAGTCAAGAAGCGGCGAAAGACAATCTCAAGATGCCACTTTGTTAATGAAGGGAAGCAAAGAAACGTGAGGCAGGTAAGGCAAGAAGAAAGACAGAAGAGAAGAGAGACAGAAGGGAAAGCAAAAATAAACGTGAAAGGCTTTTTCTCATGGCAGGGTGGGGGGGAGAAAGTGGAACAAGCGTTCATTTGTGCACACTGTGCAGACAGGGCATGGGGCTTGTGTATCCCTGACCTGTCTGAACATCAGCGCTTTTGTGCTCGCATCCTGTCCTGCTTGTGGTGAGAGAATGGTTTAGGGTGCAACGACTCCAGATCAGAGGAGGGGGGTGGTTATGAGCTAATAACGTCTCTCTCTCTCTCTCTCTCTCTCTCTCTCTCTCTCTCTCTCTCTCTCTCTCTCTCTCTCTCTCTCTTAACATTAGCAGTTTTCTACCTGCATCCTCTGCTGCCAGTGGTTGGTCTGGGACATGTCTCTAAATCAGAGGAAGGTGGGGTTATTAGCTAATCTATCTCTCCCACCGTCTCTGTCTCTGTCTCTCTCTCTCTCTTTCTCTCTCTCTCTCTCTCTCTCTCTCTCTCACACACACACACACACACACACACACACACACACACACACACACACAACCCCTTCCCTGGCCCCTCCTCAACTTCCTTGTATCTTTGTCGTACTGCTAACACTTCAATATTACTTTCAGTTACAGCACACACACACACACACACACACACACGCGCGCGCGCGCGCGCGCGCGCACACACACACACATGCGCGCGCGCACGCGCGCAGCTGCTTTCGGAACACTCCTAAACTTTTCTTTATCTGTATGGTGGTGGTGGTGATGATGGGGGGGGGGGGGGGGGGGGGGGGGCGGAGGGTGGAGGAAGGAAGGGGGGCTGAGAGATTTACTGGCATCAGAATGAATAACTAATTCTGGCTTGTATCGCAAGAAAGATGTAGTTGATGAAATAATATTCATTCCCCTAGTCAGTCAGGCTATACAGAGACCCAACAATAGTGGTAAACTTGCCTGTAATGTTCCAGTTAGAATCATCTGCAATTAGCCAAGACATTTTCACAAGATCAGGCAAATGGGTAAAAAAAAGGAATAAAAAACAGAAAATCAACAAAAGAGTTCTTGCGTACATATCTGATGCCACCATCGGTGGTCTCTTCCCTGCTCTGGCAACGGCTGATTGTCGGCAGAAGACTGATGGGTCGGAGGGCGAGCAGATGACGGCTGCACTTGGCTGCTATTTTCCCTGGAGGGCAGATGGCATCAGGGACGTTGTATGCTCCTGTTTGTAAGGCTTGTGATGAGCCGCCTTTCACGGGTGGAAGGCGCAAATTTACAACTTGAGAACAAATCAAAAGAAAGCGTTTTAGGAAAAGCTGACTGTTTTGGGCCTTACAGCGGCGTGTGTTCTGGTTCTGGCTATTTTTAACATTCACATAAACTGTTTAAAAAATCATTCCATGAAGCAGTAAGACAACAAAAAAACGAAGAAATAAAAACAAAACAGAAACCGGAAGTGTCCTTGCACGCGCGCACGCGCAAGCGCATGCATGTATTCATACTCACGCATTTGCACCTGCACCTACACGCATGCATGCAGTCAGTACGATCAGCAGAAAACTCAAGAGTTTTGATGCAAAAGAATAAAAGAAAAAGAGAGCGCAAAAAAGGGACGAATTAAAAAGACAGAAAGAGGTGAGAAACAGAATCAGAAAACAGAGGGAAAGTGAGAGTTGCTTTAGCTGGGTGAAGCAAAGACAGGGAGGAGGATATTGGGGGTTGGTGGAGAGAGGAGGATGGTGGAGGAGGGGGGGGGGGGGGGGGGGGAGCCCAAAAGGCGGCAAGGGGAGAATAAAA
>JADBJO010000129.1:397500-400000 GCA_016801955.1 Conus betulinus | reverse complement strand
TCTTGGTCCTAATTACTGGCTCTTTTGTGTCTGTCTTGGTCTGATTACTGGCTCTTTTGTGTCTGTCTTGGTCCTGATTACTGGCTCTTTTGTGTCTGTCTTGGACCTGATTACTGGCTCTTTGTGTCTGTCTTGGACCTAATTACTGGCTCTTTTGTGTCTGCCTTGGCCTAATAATACTGGCTCTTTTGTGTCTGTCTTGGCCCTAATTACTGGCTCTTTTGAGTCTATCTTGGCCCTAATTGGCTCTTGGTGCCTTTTGTAATTACTGGCTCTTTGTGCCTGCCTTGGCTCTTTGTGCCCTAATTACTGGCTCTTTTGTGCCTGCCTTGGCCCTAATTACTGGCTCTTTTGTGCCTGTCTTGGCCCTAATTACAGGCTTTTTTGTGTCTGTCTTGGCCCTAATTACTGGCTTTTGTGCCTGCCTTGCCCCTAATTACTAGCTCTTTTGTGCCTGTCTTGGCCCTAATTGCAGGCTTTTTTGTGTCTGTCTTGGCCCTAATTACTGGCTCTTTTGTGCCTGCCTTGGCCCTATTACTGGCTCTTTTGTGCCTGCCTTGGCCCTAATTACTGGCTCTTTTGTGCCTGTCTTGGCCCTAATTGCAGGCTTTTTTGTGTCTGTCTTGGCCCTAATTACAGGCTCTTTTACGCAGAATCACGCTCAATAAAGGGTAATCAGTGTTCGCAGTGGATGCCCCTTCACGTGCATCGTGTACCTCCTCTGTCAGTAGTGTGGCTGGTTGATTAACCTGGTGAGGAAATGGGTAAACCCTCCCGTGATTTTTTCTGGATTTTGCCTTTCGGTCAGAACTGCGATCTGATAAGCCGACAAGATAAGGATGATTCACGAGCACAGCGTAAGGCTTTAAGTGTAGTTGTAGGTTGGCTTTTGTGTTGTGTTTACTCTTTTTTGCAAATTTTGATCTGGAGCTTCTGAAAATCAAAGATGGTCTTTTACTTCTAAGTGCAGACGGTAAATTTCAGTCAGGGGCCGTGGGTGGACTGCTACAACCAGACTGGATGAGACACAACACAGCCTCCACGGGGGCGTTCCTATGGGTGCACCAGCCCATATTTTATGACTGCAGAGCCCATAGGCAAAAAACACCATCCTCAAGCGACTGCCGTGTGCAGCCTCACTTGTTGCTGTACCTCTGACGGTTGAAGACAGTACAACTCCAGACATGGCCAAGCTTTCGCCATGTGTCCCTTACATGCCCTCTGTAGACAATCCCCGGTAACAGTCTTTCCCGCTGTCAACAGGACTTTCCCTGCGGTCAGTGAGTCTTTCCACACCGTCACTAGGCCTTTCACCAGAGTCGGCCAAAAGGCAGACAAGAAAACAATACCCCCGAAGGTGCGGGTGGGACCCACAGAAGTACTGTCCTCAGCTGCCGACCAAACCAGCTTGGAGTAGTGTATCCTGCACCAGCCTTGGAAGCCTGCACTGTGTTCACCTAGGGTGCAGGCATGCACAGGGCGTTACATTAGAATGTGAAGGGACATAACTGCTCCCTGGCAGATGCCATTGTGTAATGACCTTTTGATGTGACACAACAGAACCTCTATGGGAGCGTTCCCATGGGTGCACTAGCTCATATACATTGATCATCATGAAGTATGCGGTTATCCGTAAAGCAGTCAGTCGGTCATGAACTATGAACTGATTAATCCACGACAGGATTGCACGATAGGATGTAAACGATAGCACAGCCTAGTTTAACCCAGGAAGCTTATCAATCATTCGACATAGTCATTCACTCTCTTTTGACATTTTCTATTTCGGTCGTATGTTACTGTTGTGATTGGTTGTTGCTGCGTCATTCTTGTCACGGAAACAACTAGGAAACTTTCTCGAAGAAACAATTATCATTCTCGTGAACAAGGTT
This sequence comes from Conus betulinus, assembly GCA_016801955.1. Classification (NCBI taxonomy): domain Eukaryota; kingdom Metazoa; phylum Mollusca; class Gastropoda; order Neogastropoda; family Conidae; genus Conus; species Conus betulinus. Next base: position 398,111 of record JADBJO010000129.1, on the reverse strand, counting down.
TTGCTCCTGCTTCGACTATTCTCTTCGGTGTTTCGTTTTGTTTTGTTTTATTCGCTTTACTTGGTTTGTTTGTTTCTTTCTTCACGCGCAACAGGCTTTTTTAGCCCGTGACTAATAGAGAAAGGCAAGGAAGATGACAGCTGCACTTAGCGACTGTTTTCCGATCAGGACAGATTGCATCAGGCAATTCATCTCCTCTGATTCCGGGTGCTTTGATGCCGTTGTGCCGCGTAGAAAATCCCACTAGGGAAAAAAAAAAACAGGAAGGGGAGGCAGCGTGGGGAGGGTGGGGGGGGTGGGGTGGACGATGTTGGGGTTGGGATGGGGGAGAGGGTGTTTTACAAAGGGAGGTTTGTGACATCGGGTTCTTGTGAAAAAAAAATGGTATTATCATCAGTATGGCATATTTTAGACCACGGTAGATGGATGGTGTGCTGGGTTAACACCCACGGACCTCGGTATTAGCATATTCTAGGACTTGGCGGAGTGAGGTCAGTCTTTTATTTCAGTATTGGCAGATTAGAATCTAGGCTACTACAGTTTGCAGACTTGGTTGGTTGGTGTTCCAGACATAGTATTATCAGCAGATTCCTCCAGGCAGTTTCTGAAAG
>JADBJO010000129.1:390000-392500 GCA_016801955.1 Conus betulinus | reverse complement strand
AGATATAGGGCTACTGAGCTCAGAACTGTGTTAAATTGGTTGATAAGTCGGTTTTACGTTAGCGATCTCTTTCTTCGAACTTTAACACGTTCGTTTCCACAGCATTGTGAAGTCGACTGTTTCGGCCATTCTGAACGAAAATAGATGTACAAGCATAGACGTTTAGTTCAACCAGCCACAAACTGATTTCTGTTAGTGATGAACTGACACAAGATGGGTACCTGCAAAATGGTCTTACGGCTTCAATACTTTATATATATATATATATATATATATATATATATATATATATATATATATATATATATATATATATATATATAAAAGATGAGAAGGTCTCTATGTAGGCTCCCCTTCGATTGAATTGATTTCCATTGCAGGAGACCTTACATGTGGTTACTTCCCTTTGCACAAACCTAAACAGTTTGCAGAGAAGATGCTAGGCGATCCTCCTTTCAGCGCGAATCTAGGGTAGGCGAGGTACACGAACCTCACCAACAATAGACCACCAGCCAAAAGATCGGCCAGTGAAGAACACGGACAAGATCCCCAGATGGTGAAGTAGACGAACTAGGTTGGCGATTTAAGAGTTCGATAATGAAGAGCGGCCTCTTTTCATGGCAGGCATGTGCTGAGTGTTATTCCCTCATTCAAGGTGATGGTAGGTCACCCAGCGTCTGTTGCGCCAAACATAATTACTCATCAGATTTGAACTAAACGTGCTGGAAACGCAGGATGTGGTCCAGGCTCCACAACTGTTGAAAGTCGAGAAGTTCGGATCTGTGGTGTTAATCCCATGTGTAGATTTAAGGCGTGGATCTGTTATGTGGACCTTGGTCAGAAAATGGGTACGATATCCATTTGGATCCTGGAAGATGTCTTTCGTGTCCATAGTGCCCTTGTAGTTTGTAATAAAACTTCTTTTCTGTGCTTTTAGGAAAGATGACATCTGTTGAAACCAGCACTGAAGTTAACGTCGCTTTTCTAAACGATACACACGAAGGAAAATATAGGGGATAGAAAAACAATGGAGATTAAAAAAAAAACAACAATGAAGAAACTTAAAGTCGAAGAAGAGAAAGAAACGAGAACAACTGAAGAGGAAAGCAAAACAGAAAAGAAAGAGATAAAGAAAGAGATGAATGAAAAAACAAAAAGAAAGAAAGAAAAGAATAGAAAAAGAGAAAAGGATCCTGGAATGAAGAATAGTTTTGATGCGTGCCTGTTAGAATTGGAAGCAAAAATTAAAGACAATGAAAAGATATGAAAAAAGGAACTAAAGATAAATAACAAGAAGAAAGAAGGAAAACAAAAGCATAGATGAGAAAGAGAACAACAAAAAAAAACCGTACAGAAGACAAAAATGGGACTGAAGAACGAAATTGGTGGGAAAGAGGTGGAGGCCTGTCTGGAGAGAGTGGGGGGGGGGGGGGGGGGGGGGGGGGGGCAGGGCAAGAGCTAATTCTGTCTCCAGCATTGCACACGAAAGATGTCAGTCAGACCAGGATGGGAGGAGAGATCGAGAAGAGGGTGGAGATGGAAAGGATAGGGGAATTGGCTAGGGGGTAGGGGTGGGGGAGGGGAGACGAAGAGGAGAGAAAAGAGAGGTAGGAGGCTCTCTGCAGGATCTCTCCTAATTATTTTCCTCTATGTGGCAGCCCTCATCTGAGCCTAACATCAGTAAGTAGCATCAGTATGCAGGTTCAGGGGAAATCGTATCACTCGTTGTGCTTTCCTGTCTTGTTTTTCTCACACAGACTGTGGCTGAGGGCAGCCATCCCTGCTTGTGCTGCTGGCTCTGCAGGAGTCGCCTTGGGTTTTGTCCTCCAGCCCACCACCACCATTACCCCAGGACCCCACCCCCACCTTCTCCCGGTCCCTTCCCGCCTCCCTTGTGCAGAAAGAGCTACGTCTTTATAATCATGGATGTTCTTCAAATATCGCTCCATTCCATTTTCCTTTGCGGTTCTCAGTGGATGATGTTTTCCCTAGGGGATTTTATTATTTGATTTCCTGCTTTGTTTTCGGTATTATTTGGCTGTTATTGTTTTGTTGTTGTCGTTTTTCGTCAGTTGCTGTTGTGTATGGGCATAAATATGTGCAATTTAAAATATATGTATCCTTCCATTGTTGTGTGTGTGTGTGTGTGTGTGTGTGTGTGTGTGTGTGTGTGTGTGTGTGCGTGCGCGCGTACATGCATGCATGCGTCTGAATGTGCATGTGTGTGTACGTCTGTGTGTGCATGTGTGTGTATGTGTGCGTGTGTCTCTGTCTCTGTCTGTCTGTCCGTCTGTCTGTCTGTCCTTCTTCTGTCTGTTTGTCTGTCAGTCTGTCTGTCTCTTTGTTTCATTCATTGTGTGATGTTTCTTTGCTTTCAAGATTACAGGCACCTATTCTTTGTCAGATGCTTGTTACTAAGATCAGTATGTCAAGCAGAGAGAAAAGAATAAAAGAATTCAATTGAAAAGAAAACCACCAAAGAGAAGAGGGTGAGGTGTGT
>JADBJO010000129.1:385000-387500 GCA_016801955.1 Conus betulinus | reverse complement strand
TCTCTCTCTCTCTCTCTCTCTCTCTCTCTCTCTCTCTTTCACACACACACACACACACACACACACTTTCTCACTCTCTCACTCTCTCCTCTCTCTCTCTCTCTCTCTCTCTCTCTCACACACACACACACACACACTCACACAGACAGACAGACACACACACACACACACACACACACACACACACACACACACACACACACACACACACACACACTGCTGTTGTTCCATTCTGAGACTTTTTTTTTTTTTTCCTTCCTCTTCCGTTCTGTGGAATCGATGTTTGGGTGACACTGAGGAATAAGGTTAAATCTGTTTTAAGTGACAAGGCCAGTGTGGATAATTATCTAGTGGTGAGATGGCAATTACATTGACGGCATGCATACATGTTGCACATTAACACCACACAGACATGATTTGCATTAACACCACACAGACGTAATGTACAATGACACCACACTGATATGGTGTACATTAACACCACACAGGTAAGATCGACATAAACACCACACAGGTGAGATCGACGTTAACACCACTCAGGTGAAAATGGACGTTATCACCATACAGAGAATGATATACATTGACATTACTAAACATTTTATACATTGACACCTCACAGGCATACTGTGCAATGATACCACAGTGATATGATGTACAATAACACCACACAGATAATATGGACATTAACACCATATGGACATGATGCACATTGACATTACCAGACATTTTAGACATTAACATCACACAGACATGACGAACATAATTAGCGTCAGCATTCAGGGTAGGGGAAAATGTTATGTGGTATGGAGTTTTGGGTTTTGTTTTTTGTTTTTTTTTTGTTTTATTTGTCTGGTTTCTATCACATATATTGTGGTGATGTTTTGCACACATTCTTTCATTGCCCTTCTCCTGTCTTTCCCCAGTGCCACCGCCACCACCCCCCTCCCCTCTCTCTCTGTCTTTGTCTCTGTCTGTCTCTCTGTCTGTCTGTCTCTCTCTCTCTCTCTCTCTCTCTCTCTCTGGCATCTATTCTTTCTCAAATGCTTCATACTAAACTCCGTATTAACATGTATAGTATGCATTTCATTTCTTACCTTCTTGCTTGTGTAAAGAGAAGAGACAAAAAGAGAGAATCAAAAGGTTTTATTTAAAAAAAGAAATTACTAAAGACAAAAAAAATGATGTGTGTGTGTGTGTGTGTGTGTGTGTGTGTGTGTGTGTGTGTGTGTGTGTGTGGAGTGCCACAGGGAAAACACAGAAGCGATCTTTGCTCTGTTCTCTCTGTGTCTGTGCAGGCAGATCTCTGAGTTGGCTCGGTGAGGCAGATTGTTGTTGCCAGAGCGTCGACATATACACTATACGTCCATGTGCCAGAACTGAGACTAGCATGGGGTAGTGGGAGAGAAAGGGCCGGTGAAGGGGAGTGGGGAGGAAGGCCAGGGAAGAGATGGTTCTCAGCAGGCTTCCTCCTCATTATTTCCTCTAATGCCCATCGCCTAGCTGGGTGTAACATCCGTAATTAGCGTCAGCATCCAGGGTAGGCAAAAATGCTATGTGATTGGGTGTTTTTTTTTGTGGTTTTGTTTTTGCTTTATTTACCTAGTTTCCTTCACATGTACTGTGGTGATGACTGCACATGTTTCTTGTCCTCTCTCTCTCTCTCTCTCTCTCTCTCTCTCTCTCTCTCTCTCTCTCTCTCTCTCTCTCTCTCTCCCCTCCCCCGTCTTTTTCTGTCTCTCTCTGTCTCCCCGCTCTTTGTCTGTCCCTGTCTCTGTCTCTTTCTCTCCCTCTCTGTCTCTCTCTCTCTCTCTCTGTGTGTCTGTCTGTCTATGTGTGTGTGTGTGTGTGTGTGTGTGTGTGTGTGTGTGTGTGTGTGACGTGTGTGTGTTCGTGCGCGCGCGCGCGTGCGCACGTGTGTGTTTCTGTCTGTCTGTCTGTCTGTCTGTCTGTCTGTTTGTGTCTGTGGCTGTGTCTCTCTCTGCCTTTGTCTGTCTGTCTGTCTGCCTGTCTCTCTCTCTCTTTCTCTTTCTTTCTCTTCTCTCTCTCTCTCTCTCTCTCTGTTTTTCACAGGAATTTGCAACAGTGTTTTCTTATAATTCACTTCGTCCAGGCATTTCCATAATTCAGATAGGTCTTTTCATTATTTTATTTTTTTTTTTATCTATGTTGATGATGTTTTTGAATTTACAAGTTCACCTTTGCTTATTCCCTGCAGTCTTTTTTATATGTGTGTATGTTAAGTCTGAGTTTCAGGCTTTGGGATTTGCGAGGGTACTTTTTTTCTTTGTTGTTGCTTTTGAGTGGATGTGTCTGTGTCTCTGTTTCTTTGATGGAGAGAAAGAGAGAGGGACACGTTTGGGAGGGATGAAGGAGAGGAGTAGCAGTTATACACAAAGAGAGAGCGGTGAAAGCTGGAACAAAATCTCAGCTGCTTTCCAAATCAACGAGCAATTGAGCCATTTCACGTGTTACACGAATGAACAGAACCCGTCTTCAGTTA
>JADBJO010000129.1:377500-380000 GCA_016801955.1 Conus betulinus | reverse complement strand
AGCAAAGTGTTTACTGCTTTTAAACGCCATCAGTCCAAGGAACATGGAGAGTGTCAAAAGAAAAGCAGTTCTACTCATAATTCCGCCCGTGTCCGTAAACTGAAGAGAAGAAAGAAGTGTCCACATTACGTTAGTGTCCACACTTCTCTTGCATATTCTCATCTTGTGCATGGGAAGAGGTTTATTATGATGCGGCTTGTGTCAAACATCTTCTCATCGAATGCTGGGGACTTACAGCTCAGCAGACACAGGTGTTTCATGAGGACTCCATGAAGACATCGCTCCCAGATGGTCCACCTGATGGAATTACAAAATTCCTTACAGGAAAACAAGGTTTTTCATTAGGTGTGGCTGGCGCTTTAATCGGGAATAAATGCTTTGGATTTTTTTTCTTTCCTGAATTAGTACACACAGATTCAAACGCGTAAACCGTGTTCTTTCAAATATTACATGAATAGCAATAAAAAAAAGGCATCATCACATAATTATCGCATACACTCACTCGTCAAATGCATCATAAGTGCAAAAAAGGAAAAAAATTAACAACGATCAAGTCTTCAGTTCTCTTGCGTCCATACTGCTGATACTACAGATAGCGGCACAGTCACCGTGAATTCACATTTCAGCGCCCGTACTGACTGAGTTACACACAGACATGAACAGACTTCGCTAATACGTATTTTCGAATCCACACTGCTGTACAGATAGATACACAGTCACCTTAAATAAGTATTTTCTGTGTCTATACAGATAGAGATACACTGACAGCGCAAGTCTGGTTGCGTTTCCTTCAACCCGGAACACCAGGAAGGGGAGTGGATGCCAGAAAAAAAACATGAAGAAAACAAGATGCAAAGCATATACACGTACTGCCAGTGTAGTACAGCGACAGAGGGGAGACAATTTCCAGTTTGTAGAAGAAGAAAAAAAAAAACTCGACAGTACGGTGTTTTATTTTCCAGTTTGTAGAAGAAGAAAAAAAAACTCGACAGTACGGTGTTTTATTTCCCTTATCGGACTTGATTCTTTGAAAGTATCATTTACAGACGTTAATAACGGCTATTCTGGTAAAATAAGACATCGGGCATCATCCGTGACCCATAATGAACATACATGCGATCATCTCATGTGAATACTGACATTCTTCGGACATTTTATTCATGCTTCTTGGAATCTGTTTTAACTTTCTCATTTATGTGTTGGTATGGTGGGTTTGACTGTGAAGAGTAGAAATGTGCTTGAGAAATTATGAACGTGGGAGGAAAAATCGTTGGTGAGAGATAAAAAAAGTCTGAGTGAGCTGTACAGGTGCCGTGTTGTTGTTTGTAAAAGCGAAGAAGATTGCGTGTGACCAGACCCACGTTCTTGCAAATCAGTATGACCTTCTTCAGTCAGGACGAAGATATCGATCGGTTAAAATGCAGAAGTGTCAGATTTAAACAAAGTTTTATTCCCCTGTCCATTGATTTTATGAACCGAGGAGATGTTTAATTGAAATCCAAATTCCTTTATATGAATGTATGTCATATGTGAGAAAATGGGTAATGTGACAAAATTATTGTTTATTTGCTGTGAATGTGTGCGACCACAAATTAATTTCTCAAATTGAGATAATAAAGTTTACTTGACTTGACTTGACTTGACCTACAAATGTTCAGAAAGATCGGCCGAGCAGTTTTGCCTGGAGGGAGTGGAACACACATTTTGACCACGGACGAACGGACAGACACACAGACAGACAGACAGCATATCTTCGTTTACATTGTAAAGTACTCCCTGTTCTATAAGAACTGGGAGTACAAAATGTGAGAGGTTTGAGGGGATGGAGATTGGGTAGAGAGGTGGGCTGGGGGAGGAGGGGGGAGAGGGGGAGGGGGGTGGCTGGGGAATCAAAAGGAGAAGTGCACCAAGGTACACAAGACACGCCTGAGCATGCGCTGTCACATGCTCAAGTTCTCTGATGGTGGGGAAGGTGGGAGGGGGATGGCAGGAGGAGTGGTGGGGGGGGGGGGGGAGGCAGGAAGAGAGGGAGAGAGGAAGGAGGGGCTGGCTGGTGGTGGGAGGGGGGAATGGGGGTTCAGTTCCGCTGTATACCCCCATCAGGGTGTTCAGCGGAGCGTGAGATTTTATTACTCTTGTTTTCTCCTGGGTGCCTTTTTCTCTCTCCCCCCCCCCCCCCCCCCCCCCCCCCAAGACAAGACGCTGGTGCTAAGTAGGTGAATTGACTTCTCTGTATCTGTCTCTGCCTCACTGTCTGTCTGTCCTGTCTATCTGTCTGTCTATGTGCCTCTGTCTAACTCTGTGTCTCTGTTCTAACTCTTGTCTCTGTCTGTCTGTCTGTTAACTGTTCTGTCTGTCCTGTCTCTGTCTTTTGTCTGTCTGTCTGTCTCCTCTCCCCTGTCTGTCTGTCTGTCCCCCTCTGTCTGTCCTAACCTCTATCTCCTAAGAGTTTGTCGTCCCTACTGTATGTCTGTCTGTCTGTCTGTCTGTCTCTCTCTCT
>JADBJO010000129.1:362500-375000 GCA_016801955.1 Conus betulinus | reverse complement strand
GATTAAGAATATACCAAAGGTCCCACTGGTGTGCTCACATTTCCCAGTTAGATCAATTTTGTTATTGCAGCGAATCAGTGCACATATACACACATACACAAACGCACGCGCGCGCATATATACACACACACACACACACACACACACACACACACACACACACTCTCTCTCTCTCTCTCCTCTCTCTCTCTCTCTCTCTCTCTCTCTCTCTCTCACTCTCTTATACACATAAAGGGTATTTTACGTACAGTTTCCCAAAATTCTCTTTGATCGTTTACTGACAAGACTAGCCTGTCTAACAGCAAGTCATTAAACTCTTTTTTTTTTTTCTCTTTATCAGATGTGTGTATTCTCTTCTTGCTATGCAGTACGCATCGCTGTCTTCCTTCTTTCTGTTTTTTTTTTCCTACAAATAAAAAGCAGTTCTTTTGCTTTAACTTTACCCAGCCTACATTCTTTATCAAACCAGTCACTCACTGTTTTTACCGCACTTAGATTAGTTCTCTTTTTCATGCAATTAGCTTGCTTTTCAATCCAGTCATTAAACATTTCCAAAGCACCATTGAAATCGTGATCAATCAAACTCGTGGTAAGATCAATCGTTTCATCAGAATTCATCTCCTGAATATAGATTTGTTCCAAATCCTTGTTCCACACAAACTTACCAATAAATTGGCAACCCTTCAGGCAGGGAGTTTGTGTCACATCTATCTTCTCTTCTTTAGCTCTAAAACGGAATTCGATGGGCAAATGATCAGATTCTATTCTCTCTGTAGCCAACAATTCACATGAAGATATAACAGCGAAAAAACACAATTCCATAGACAGGATAAGGTAATCGTTTACGCTACATCCTGTTTCTGATATATAAGTAAAACTACCATCAGTATCTCAGTTGCATGCACCGTTCTGAGTACACAATTCAAGGGTTGTGCACATATTCAGCAAACATTTTCTATAATTATTGAGAATAATATCTGCAAACCTTCTCACACATTGTTACCTGAAATATAACAATTATAAACCAAGTTATCATATGCATCACTATCGTCAACAGTATCTGGAGAATTGTCAGAAGTCCTGCTGTTCAAATCACCTGAGAGAATCACATACACGTCCTCAAACTCAAGCAGACAATAAAAAAGACATTCTTCGAGCTCACTAATGCCGTGTTCAACGTCAAAGAAAAGATAATGAGGTGAACCCTCTGGTAGAACATAAGCACAAACATATAATACATCTACCACAAAACCAAAAACAGCAGCTGAAGGTTAACTTAGATAAAAGTAACATAGTGGTGTTGAGGAAAGGTGGGTACTTAGGTGCCAGAGAAAGGTGGACATATAACGGTATTGTGATGCCTGTTGTGAATGTGTACAAATATTTAGGAATTCATTTTTCAGTAAAGCTTAGTTTTGCTGCTGCATATTTGACTCACAGGTTCAACCTATTGCTCAGTATGGTGCAGAGTTATGGGGTCTTGACAATGCAGCAATCTATTGTGGAAAAAACTTCATTTGTTTGCCGTTAAAAGATTCTTGGGCGTTGAAATGCGAACACCTAATGACTTGGTGTATGGAGAGAAACGAACAGATATCATATTTACATAAACTCAGCTCTAATATATATCAGGTTTTGGTTAAAATTACGACAATGGACGACTGTAGATTACCTTATTAAGCCTACAAAATGCTTCTTTTGTTTAGATATGCGTGGAAAGAAAAATTGGGCCTTAAGTATTCGCTGTAAATTTTATATGTTTGGATTTGGATATATATGGCTAAATCAAGGCGTGGAAGGAATTAACGAATTTCCGGAAAGTTTTAAGGATAGGCTGATTTCGTGCAGATGGCAAGATTAGAATGTTCATATTAGTAATAGTGATAGATTTAACGTTTACAGAGCCTTTTGTACTGTTCCTGATGTTGAAAACGTATTTATTAATTAATTTAGACAAGCATTTAAGATACACATTGACAACATCTAGACTGGGAATTTCTAAAATCGCAGTACATCGTTACCGTTATAGAGCACGTAGTGAAAGTGAATTAATATGTCCACTTTTGTCTTAAGAGAAACAAAGTGAGGTACATTCTGTTTTATGTTGTCCAGTTCTGTATGACCTAAGAGCACAGTATATTCCGCTGAAGTATTACAATATATTCCGCTGAAGTATTACAAAGTGGCAAGTAGTTTAAATTTTTCATTGCTTATGGCAAGTACACATGAAAAAAACAGTCAGGAACCTGTCAGTCTATCTTTACAAAACCTTTCAGTTGCGTTCTATTCTCACTTCTTAAATTTACTGCCAAGCAAGTGTTGGATGATTTCACTGTTCATAATTGTTAGTTTGAAAAAAATGTTTGTATATATGTACCCCATCATGAGGGGCAATGGCCTATACATGATTAAACTTACGTATCCGTATCTCTCGTACGCATAGCCTCTTCAGCGGAAGTAAGAGGTGATTTAGTTTTGCTCTGGTAGTGTCCTTGTCTTATTGGCGAACAGGAAGTGTGGCTGGAGTTATCTCACTTCCGTATATAAAGATACTGATTGGAGTGTGGAAGGCCGAAAGATGGTGTGTGTGTGTGTGTGTGTGTGTGTGTGTGTGTGTGTGTGTGTGTGTGTGTGTGTGTGTGTGTGCGGGAGGGGTGGTGGTAGTGGTGGTGGTGATGGGAAGGGGTGATGGTTAGCAGTTTCTATACCTTGTGTGGCATTGTTAGTGGTGGAATAGGTCCAGCTGACTACAAATGTCCCGTGTGGAAAAAAAAACACCTCAAAGTGAGTTCACAAACCTCCTCTTAACCCCTCCTCCTCCTCCCCCCCCCCCCCCCCCCCCACACACACACACACACACACACATCCTCCTTACCACCACCCCTGTTGGGCCAGCAGGCACCACAAATGGGTGAAGAATCGGTCATCTAGTGACGAGCAGAGGGGTCTGCCGTCCAACAGTTGAAATGTTCGTCTGCAGAGAGCTGACGGTGTTGAGTTCGAAGGCATTTTGGGATCGGATTTTTAACGGCTTGAAAACCCTGGCCCCCGTTCACCTAGCACTCAATAGGTAGCTGATTGAGTGGAGGGAAAGTTCAAGCAGGCGATGGAATGGACTGAGTTCCGCCTCCCATAATGCCGTTGCCCTGGACACGGCGAATCCCCAACAATGCGCTGCTTATACAGCCATTAGGCCGTGGCACTTTCACCATTTTTTTTAAACTGATGAACATGCTTGTTGGTGGTCAGTCAGGGGATTACCTACCTTGGCTTCTCTTTCTCTCTTTTTCCAAAGAAGAGTCTGTCAGGTCTGTGCAGCCGTCACCAGTGCATTAGTCTTGACCGCAGAGCTCAGCGCCTGTCGGGGTGGTCCCTCTAATGCGTCTTGACGTGTTGCCAGATACTGAGAAAGGTTCGCCCCTCGGTCTCCTGTTCGTCAATTTATCTATTTCAGATTTTTGTCTGATTTCGTTTTTTAGTGGTTTGTTACTCTATAGACGTGCGCTTTTTTCCCCCCTTATCTTTTTCGTTCCTTACTTGCGAGTGTGTATGGGAGCATATCTATGCATGCATGTATGTATGTATGTATACATGTGGGGGTTTCTTTTTCGGTTACTTCCGTTTTCTACGTATCAGTTGTATATTATATTTCGTTCTATTTATTGGTGTATTTATTTATATATTTGTTAATCTATTTAGTTTATTTCGTTTTAGCTATTTATAAAAATCATTTATCTGTCTGGCTATATGTTTGTTTACTTATTTGTTGTTTATTTCTCTCCCTTTCCGTTTGTTTACTGTTGGGTCAGTGGCAGTGTTGTTAGCGCCTGTACCATTACTGTATGTTTTTCTTACTTATGATATTCCTATCTACACCTTTCCTGTTTCGCTGCCATGGCACCTGCGGCAGAACATTTCTTTTTCCTTCCTCGTCAGCTGTCCCTTTTCTCCCGCGCAGTATTACCCCCCCCTCACCCCCTCCCGGGCTCCCACCATGTCCCCTGCCCTCCCTCCCTCTCTCCCATCCCTAAGCCAGCGTATCATTAATAAGGTTTTCTTTATGTATCTCACACCTACCTGGGGTTTTTTCACGTGTGGTTTCCCGCCATTTTCCTGTCAGATGTTTTGCTCACTTTTCACCCGTCCCTCAACCCCACCCCCCCCCCCCCCCCCACCCCTCCCTTGCCTTTTTTTTTTTAATAAGGCTGTGGGGTTTTTGTGAACACCTTCTGGCGCAACTAATTTCTTATATTCATAATAAACTATATTTGTAGTATTTGTTGTGCTTCATTTCATTCAAAGTGTTTTAATATTTCATATATTCCATTAGATTGGAAGCCGATTTCCTTCATTCACAAGATTTTTTTTTTTCGTTTAGTTTCTACCTCAGTCTTGCCCCCCCCCCTCCCCCCCCCCCCCCCCCCCCCCCCATCCTCCTATCTTAACCTTTTCCACCCCTCTCTGTTCTCCCTTCTTTTCCTCCACCCCAGCAACCTCCCCCCGTCCCCGCCCCACCTCTCTTCGTGTTTCTTCCCTCGTATCGTTATTTGTGTGTATCACATTGTTTATTTCAATTCTTCTTCGCTTGAACATTCTGCTCTTTGTTTCCATCTACCCTCCCTTCGTTTTCCCTATTACTCCTGTCTATCTCTGTCTGTCTCTCTCTGTCTGTCTGTCTGTCTGTCTGTCTGTCTCTCTCTCTCTCTCCTCTCCCCCCCCCCCCCCCCCCCCTCCCACAACACTCAACTTTCTTACACTTTTGTCCCTGCTAGGGCCTACCTCCTCTTCTCACTTCAAGCTTCGACCTTCCTTCCCCCGCACCTCACCCCTTCCCCACCACTTACATCCCTCTCTATATACCCACACACTTTTTTTTTTTTTACAAGGGGGGGGGGGGGGGGGGGGGGGGGGGGGTTTGCAGCTGTTTTCACATCAGCTGCGTCGAACCAGAGAAAGTAAAAAGGGCCCCTTTCTGCTTTTCCCTGGTCTAACCTTTTCCACCCAGTCGGGGTCCTTACGTTTTCCCTCTCATCCTTCGAAGCTGGGGGCAGGGCAGCCCTCCCTTGCGTGGAGTCGGGCCTGGGGTAGCCGCTATGGGCGACTGACCCGCTCTTCCTGTCCGTGCCAGCATGCACTGAAGGTCCCCCTGTGTGTGTATCAGCATCATCCCCATTGTTGCCAGCTGTCTACATTTGATGTGCGTCACTTGCGGGGGGATAAATCTCATGTGATCACTTGTTTCGTTGTTTGTATGGACCTTCCGGTAACGTTGGTGTTCCCTTCTTCCGTTCCTCTGTAGTTTCACACGTTATCTTCCCTGCCTCAATCCCCTTCCCATCCTAAATAACTCAACACCACCACCCCTTACGCATATACACGCGCGCACGCACACGCGCGCGCGCGCGCACACACACACACACACACACACACACACACACACACACACACACACACACACACACACACACACACTCAAAGACGCACGCGCGCACACACACACACGCACACACACACACACACAAACACACACATGCAAACACGTGCGCACGCACGTACGCACGCACGCTTGCACGCACGCACGTACGCATGCACACACACATACACACGCACACAAACACACACATACAAACACGTACGCACGCACGCACGCACGCACGCACGCTTGCACGCACGCACGCGCGCGCGCGCGCGCGCGCACACACACACACACACACACACACACACACACACACACATCTAAAATCACTTATGTGTTTAGACATTAATTGAAGAACACACACACACACACACACACACACACACACACACACACACACGCACGCACACACACACACACACACACACACACACACACACACACACACACACACACACCACACACACACACCTTCTCTCCATCCCGCATCAGGAGGAAAAAAGTTCAAACGTTTTTAGAAAACGGCAGCAATATGAGTACCCCACTGATTCACTCAACAAGCAGTTTCAAAACAGTTGCTTCCGCAAGGTATTGAGAGAGCATCACAGTTACCACACAGCTTGTGACCGTGGCCTTTGTGACGTGCACATACAGTGAGGAGAGCAGGAGCTTGTGACCGTGGCCTTGTGACGTGCACATACAGTGAAGAGAGCAGGAGCTTGTGACCATGGCCTATGTGTCGTGAACATACAGTGAAGAGAGCAGGAGCTTGTGACCATGGCCTTTGTGACGTGCACATACACTGAGGAGAGCAGGAGCTTGTGACCATGGCCTTTGTGACGTGCACATATAGTGAGGACAGGAGGAGCTTGTGACCATGGCCTTTGTGACGTGACCATACAGTGAGGAGAGCAGGAGCTTGTGACCATGGCCTTTGTGACGTGCACATACAGTGAGGAGAGCAGGAGCTTGTGACCGTGGCCTTTGTGACGTGCACATACAGTGAGGAGAGCAGGCGATGTTGGCAAAGCACAGGGAAACAGAAACCTTGAGAAGATACACCAAACGGGAGGGAAGGAGTGGGAGAATGGGCATGGCTTCCTCTGCAGCTCTGAGTGAGGTTGTCCTGTTCAGTGCAGTGGATGTAGAATGCTGACTGAAATGGTGACCAGAACTGGGTCTCATCTCGCATTGAATCCCATCCACACACAGGAAAGGTGGACTCTGGTGACAAGTTAGTTTCAATATGAGGTGACTGCAAGCGGATGTGGAAACGAACTTAAAAGAAAAAATTACTGTTCCGCCGAACGAAAGAGACAAACAAATTGCAAGACAAAACACGACGCGTTTCGTCCCCTTTGGTCTTCTTCAGCTAAGACGAACAACATTGAAGACAATGAAAACGAAGAACGAACAATCACTTATCTCCTCAAATTATTCCACATGCATATTGTGTCCAGTTTGGGGAGATCAGTGATTGTTCGTTCTTCGTTTTCATTGTCTTGGATGTTGTTTGTCTGCCTGAAGAGGAACAAAGAGGTGGAAACGCGTCGTGTTTTTGTCCTGTAGTTTGTTTTTTTCTCTTTCGTTCGGTGGAAGAGTGATTTTTCTTTTTAGTCTGATGACAAGGTTTAAGTCTTTATGACCAAGAGAACATTTAGTTCAAACCTTGAAGTGCCCCATAAAACACTTCCCAAACGGTGACATGTCCCTGAACTCCTGCAAAATTTATTTATCGTTCTGTCTCGAAACCATGTTTACAAGTCTAACCTGTTTCGTCTCTCTTCTTCTGTAATTAAAAGTTTGAGATTTAGCATAATCAGTTAATTATGTATTGAATGTTCTAGAAAAGCAACTACAACTAATAGATTCAAAAGATAATTGTGAAACTTTAGAAGCTGCTGACACCATTATGTACTTCCGTCATTCCCGTCAGATAAAGCGCGTCAAAAGCAGTAATTCTGGAAGCCTTCCAATGCAAAATATACACTTGTTCTCTCTCTCTCTCTCTCTCTCTCTCTCTCTCTCTCTCTCTCTCTCTCTGTTTGTATGAGCGAGCGAGCGAGAGAGAGAGAGAGAGAGAGAGAGAGAGAGAGGAACAGAGGGAGATAGAGTATTAATTTTGACGCCTTTTTTCTCCCTGTATTTTTTCCACTGCGTCTCTATCTGTCTGCTTCTGTCTGTCTGTCTTTCTTTCTTTGGTCTTTCCTTACTGGCAAGTCAAGGGTCCAAAGTAGTACTTGAAAAGGAGAACATGAAGTAGAGACGATTCAGAAACGGAACGGGGCGGAAAGACAGGTAAATGGATTGTTAACGATCCTCTTCAAGGAAAAATGTTGCTCTGTGCGTTTTGCGAACAGCTAAATTGATTTTAACAACGGCGATAGACAGCGTTTTTTTTCCTATGCTTCTTCATCATCGTCTTCTTTTCTCCTTCTCCTTCTTCTTCGTTCGTTGTCGTCGTCGCTATCGTCATCATCATCAACAGCAGCAGCAGCAGCAGCAGCAGCAGCAGCAGCAGCAGCAGCAGCAGCTTTCTTCTTCTTCTCTTCTCTGCAATCGTCATTCTATTACCTATTCTCTTTTTCTTCGTTCTTCTTCACTACATTGTGCTTCTTTTTCTTCTTCTTTTCGTCATCGACAGAATTTCTTGTCCTTACTCATCTCACTCTCTTTTCTTTTTTTTCTTCTTCTTCTCCTCCTCTCCTTCTCCTTCTCCTCTCCTCCTCCTCCTCCTCCTCCTCCTCCTTCTTCTTCTTCTTCTTCTTCTTCTTCTCCTGCTCCTCCTCCCCCATTGCCGTCATTTTCTTGACATTCCTCCACCTCTTCCGCTCTCCTCCCCCCGTCTCCCACGTAATCATCCCCTTGCCCCCCCCCCCCCCCCCCCCCCCCCCTTTCTCTTCCCCTCGTCCTCATTTCTATCCTTTTCTTTTTCTTTCGTCTTCATGAAAAAAGTGTCACGTTATATAACGCAAGAACCTGGATAGAATCTGACATTTTATTTTACTAATTTTTTTTTTTTATTGTTTCTGCTCCCCTACTCCTTCCTCTCTTCTTTTGATGTACATCCCCAGAAGAATGTCGGCATACACACGAAGCACGGCAGTTAACGTGCGTGTGACTTGTCACGGCATTGAATGTGCATGTGACATGTCACGGCATTTAATATGCATGTGACATGTCACGGCATTTAACGTGCATGTGACATGTCACGCTCAGCCACGCTGTGTGCTTTTTTACTGCCCGGTCTACTGCGAAGGCCACATCAAAGCTAAACAAAAGTTTAGAACGGAACCACTTTTAAATCAAAATACCAAGATGAAGCTTCAGTGTCCAGTTAAAAGACTGTAAGTAAAAGTTTGTTGAAAGACCGAGCCGCTAAATCAACGCTACACAAACTGAAATAACGAGCTTTGACCTATCGGTTTTTTTTTCGGGCGAACAATTCAAAAAAACTATCAGGAAGGGGGGGAGAGAAACGAAAACAAAACTAAAGAAAACAAACAAAAAACAAACGAAGAAACATAGAAAAAACTGCTGCCAAACAAGCTCAAAGTCACTATGAAAACGACCCAAGAAGGACTCTAAAAGGAAGGGAAAGGGGGGGGGGGGGGGGGGGGGAGGATGAAAGGACATGCGGGTTGACAGAGGAGTAGAGTACGAAATATTAAATCCTTCGCTGACAATACGTGATAAGCGTAGAGTTCTGTATTGTGAACAGAGTCATTTATTTATGATCTATTTTCGTCTCCTGGGCGAAACCTCTCAGTGTAGACATGGCTGGTTGCAACTTCAGGTGTCCATCCTCCAGTGGTATCCAGGTAGATTCGGACCAAATAGTCTGGTGTGAAATAACGTCTACGACCACCCACAGGGGTGGAGGGGGAGGTTGGGGGAGGGTTAGAGAGGGAGGGAGAAAGTCCGCATAGCTGTTCCGTATAAGCCTGTTTGTCTGGGTGCAGATGCGTGGTAGTGTATTCACTCAATAGAACAGAGCGTTTGAGGGGTTGGAAAGCACTATAGCATAGTTTAGTTTGTTTTCAGCATCAGCATCATCATCATCATCATCATCATCATCATCATCATTATTTTTATTATTATCATTGTTGTTGTTTTTGTCGTTGTCGTCGTCGTCGTCGTCGTTATCCTCATCCTCCTCCTCTCCTCCTCATCCACCCACCATCATCATCATCATCACCATAATCATCACTATGATTGTGATTATTACTATCATATATTTTTTTTGCCTGTAACTATTCACTAAATTGGTAAATCGTTGTTACGTTCGTGGTGGAAAGAAATGACTAAAATCTGGCTTTTCGCACTGAAAAAGATCAAAAGCACTGATTGGCTAAGAGGGATCCGTAAAGGACTGTAGTACCGTTTCAGCCACACCATTGTGCCAACACAGCAAACCTTTGGGTCATAGCTTGCGCCAGTCGGACATGGTACAGTAACTAGGAATTCAGTAAGACAGATATCAATTGTAAATGATGCTGCAGAATGGTAATTCTGCTCCCATGGTGAGACCAAACCTGCACCAAACCCTAAACCAAACCAAACCCTAGCACACATGCAGAAACGAGGCACACAGACCGAAAACAAAACTCCGCAGCTGCCTTTCCATTGCCCCACGTACCCCACAAGCCGAAGCATGCCGACAGCAAAACCAGATTAAAGAAAATGATTCTGAAAGCAGATCCTCTTTTTTTTTTTTCAATAAAAACACAGCTTTCATTTACCGTACTGTCAAGGGTAAAGAGGTTTCTTCAGAACACGCCAGTTTTATGAGGAAAAAAAAAAAAAAAGTTCCATCTTTTAATATGGAATACTCCCAACAGTAAATTTTGTACGCACTGGTTTGGGTTTTTTTTTTTTTCTATTTTCTCCGATAACGCAAAATACTGCGTTAAATCCAATCCAATTCACACAAAATGTAATTCTTATAAAATATATCTGAGTATGTATATGCAGTATTAAACTCTTCAAACAACAACGGCAATGAAAAACAAGGAAAACAGAGTAAAAAAGATTAAAATCATATAGCTGAAAGCGCTGTTGAACTGTTAGAGGGTCATCATGGTTAGGGCCTGGCATCTGGGAAGGTGGAATCCAACCGTCTCCTTCCACGCTTTGGCTTTTTCTGAAAAAAAAATCAGGTAATTTTTTGTCATCTACGAGGACCAGGATAGTTTTCAAGCTGTAGAAATTCCCGCCCCACCATTGCCTTCTCCGCGCCCTGACCTTCCCTGATCGGAATCAGGTAACTGTTCACATCTAGGGGGACCCCGCCATTGGCTGGAACTCACGGCCATCAGCTGTACAGCCTAACGCTGTGACTATTTCACAGAGGGGCGTCTCTGGAAATGATGGCGCGCAGCAGCTTCATTTCATACTGGGTGATATCTATAGTGTGGTTCTCACTTCCTGCCACCTCAAGGCAAGCAGGGGGGGTCATTAGCTTGTCGTAAACGAGAGAGAGAGAGAGAGAGAGAGAGAGAGAGAGAGAGAGAGAGAGAGAGAGAGAGAGCTGTTTGTCATTTTTATCCACATACCAGTGCCGCCAAATTGTTCCACAGAGCCATCTAAACACCATCAGACTGAATGCAATAGGTGGTAAAGGGAGGTAATGACGACGTGCTGCTGGTGACCAACCTCGTGCAGTCTGAACTTGGGTGCCGTATGGACACCCCACCCCCCCCCCCACCCCCCTCCACGCCATCTCTAACCCCCTCCCTCCATCTTTTCCCACTACCATCGTCCCAAATCGCGGCCCTTCTCCCGTCCTTCCAAAGTCTCAATTCTCTAACCTCCTACCTTCACCCCAGTTCACAATGTCAATCCCCAAACTGCCCGTTTCCCACTGATGTTTTTATTTAACTTTCATGTTTGGGACATGCTACGAAAGCCTATAAAAAAAACTGGCTAGGCTGAATCTATATCCATCCTCGCCTGTTCCTTCTTCTTCTCTTCTTCTTCTTCTTCTCCTCCTCTTCTCCTCCTCCTCCTCCTCCTCCTCTTCCTCCTCTTCCTCCTCCTCCTCTTCTTTTTCTTCGTCTTTTCTTTTTACTTTTTTTTTTCCGCCTCCCTCTTCAACCCCCTTTTTTGCACCTTTCCCTCTTTTCTTTCCTCGTCCTTCTTCATTTTTTTTTCCCTTTTTTTCCCATTCTTTCTCCTCGCCCAGAACAAGACCTGTCAGACATAGACGGGATGCAAGAAAGGAAAAATGAAAAAAAAAAAAGGTAAAAGGAAAAGCACAAAAGCAAGGTGAACACAAAACCGAACCAATACAAATGCATCAAAACCAAAGACACGATATCATTGATCCGGGCGTGTGTAGGGGGTATGCTAAGGGATTTATCACTTGGGATCGGTTTGGATCATCGCTTTTTGCGCATCGTGGAAAAAGAATGGGAGGTGGAGGAAGAGAGAGATGTCTTGGCACTGGTGAACTCTAAATAAACCATTCGGATAAAGCCATTACGATGCCAACAAGCTGTGACCAACAGTGACCATAATTATGCACCATCGTTGTACATTTCGTTGCGCTCTGTTCTGTCTCTGTCTCTTCTCTCTCTCTCTCTCTGTCTCTCTGTCTGTCTGTCTGTCTGTCTGTCTGTCTCTCTCTCTCTCTCTCTCTCTCTCTCTCTCTCTCTCTCTTTGGTGTATACACTCTTAAGCATGTGTTGACTGAGATCAGAGGAAATATTTTTTGATAAGATGTCACTTGGTGGGCTTTTTAGAAATGTGCAAGTATCTGTGACACTTCAGTTTTAAGAGCTGTGACATTTTCTTTATAAGATTTATTTATTTATTTATTTTACATTTTAAGGTTGCAGATTGCATATGTGTTTGTATAACTCGAGTCATGTAATGACCCTCAGTGTATAGCTCTGATATCACCTCTTTATGGTGGAAAGGGCTTGTCCTTTATAACTATCTCTCTCCCTCCCTCCCTCCCTCCCTCTCTCTCTCTCTCTCTCTCTCTCTCTCTCTCTCTCTCTCTCTCTCTCTCTCTCTCTGTGTTGTTGTCGTTGTTTTTGTTGCCATGTTTAGCTAGCTTAGAACAGCGAACAATTTATCA
>JADBJO010000129.1:332500-357500 GCA_016801955.1 Conus betulinus | reverse complement strand
AAAGAGCAGGGAAGACAGACAGAAAAGAGCAGGGAAGACAGACAGAAAAGAGCAATGAAGACAGACAGACAGAAAGAAAAGAGCAGGGAAGACAGACAGAAAAAGAAAAGAGCAGGGAAGACAGACAGAAAGAAAAGAGCAGGGAAGACAGACAGAAAGAAAAGAGCAGGGAAGACAGACAGAAAGTTGTTGGGGGGGCAGTTGTTGTTGTTGTTGTTGTTGTTGTTGTTGTTGTCGTCGTCGTCGTCGTCGTACCCTGGGTAAAAGACTCCAGGGGATCATCCGAGCAGCAAGGTACCGGCAATGAAACATTAGAGGTTCACCGTGTCCAGAGCACGGCATGCTGGAAGACGGAACCTCTCTTTCCGCCGCCTTTGACCTTCCCCGAACAGAGCCATGTACCCCTTTACTACTGGGTGAACAGAGAGGGGTTTCAAGTCGAAAAATATCCGACCCCACTCACGATTCGAACTCACGGCCGCCAGCCCCGCATGCGAACGCTCTAGCCATTTGGCCACGGGCTCATCTGAAGAAGAGATCTAAAATAGAAGAAGACGTGGTGGGGGGTTCCAATGTGAAATTGCCGACGAAAACCACCAAGACGCGCACATCTGCCATGGGGAATTGACACCTTTCCTCTGCCACCCTTACCCCAATCCCCACCGTTAATACTTACCACCTTTTGTGTATGTTACCCTCCCCACCCCCCCCACCCCGATATCCCCCTACCCTTCCCCCCCCAGCAGCTCACCCACCTCCCCAACCCTTTCCTTCACCCCCATCCCGCATGCTCCACCTTTTCCCCCCGCACACTTCTGACCCATTCTCCTCCTAATCCCCCCTGACTACCTCTCAGAAGCTTCCCCCTAAGTAGACCAGTCTGCGAGCTAAGATGTTTCCTGCCGGTGTGGTGTTAGACCTCGACACGGGTCGAAGTCGTCTGCTTAGCGATGGCACCAATTTGGTGGGTAGTGCCTCTAATGGATCTTCCCACCCACCGCTCTCACCCCCAGCTCTCACCCCCCCTCCCCCCCCCCCCCCCCACAGCCCTCCACCCCCCCCCTTCGCCACCCCCCCCCCCCCTTCCCTTCCAATCTTTCCCTGCCACCCCCTCTCTGTCTGTCTGTCTGTTCTGTCTCTCTGTCTCTCTCTGTCTCTGTCTCTGTCTGTGTCCGTCTGTCTGTGTCTGTCTGTCTGTCTGTCTCTGTCTCGGTCTCTGTCTCTCTCTCTCTCTGTCTCTCTCTCTCTCTCTCTCCTCTCTCTCTCTCTCTCTCTCTCTCTCTCTCTCTCTCTCTCTCTCCTCATATCTTATTGAAAGGAGGTTAAGTGGAATAAAGATAGTGTGCGTGTGTGTGTGTGTGTGTGTGGGGGGGGGGGGGGGGGGGGGGGGGGGCTGAACTGAAAGAAGCAAATGACCATTGTGACAAATCACAAATAAATTTCTCAGATGTTTTTTGGTCATGCATTGTGTATGTGTGTGTGTGTGTGTGTGTGTGTGTGTGTGTGTGTGTGTGTGTGTGTGTGTGTGTGTGTGTGTGACATAGAGAGAGAGACAAAGAGAGAGATAGAGAGAGAGAAATTTCGCGCTGACACACACGGCTGCTGCCTGCCAAATACGCGTGGACATTCGAAAACTCAAGGTGTGTACGTACTGTCACGTCACTCTGTGACGAATGATGTTCAACGCCTCTCTGTGACGAATATTGACAGATTCTACATTTTTGTGTGCGCGCATTTACTGTGTAAGTCGGTTGCTTGGTTGTTTCATGGCCCGACTGAAATGGGCTGGCTTGTTTCGGTGTGGTAGAATGTTTTGGTTGCTGTCCTGTTCCTTGAACTTTTCGTCTCTACGCATCATCTAGCACACATGTAGATCTCAACGTTTAGGTTCCTCTCAGCTCAAAGGAGCGTGAAGGTCTCCTTCAGTCTGATCAGAAACCCCAGATTTTATCAAGGACCAAAGCTGTTTGCGTTGTGAATTCGATCACATACGTATTGCTGCAATTGGAAGGAGAACAATATATCAACAATTTCTTTTGTTAGCGGTTCACTTCCTTACATTTTTTTTGGGGGGGTCTGCTATGCTGGTTTATCAGACAGCTTCGCTGAACTGTCACGTACATACGTATTGGGAGCATAGCGCATGCGGCACAGCACCATGAATAAGTAGAAAGTAATATAATAATATAATAAATGAATACTTATATAGCGCCTATTCTCGGCTAGAGACCAAGCTCTAAGTGCTTTACAATCCACTCTCGTTTACACAACGGGCTGCGTACCTGGGTAGTGCCGAATGAAGAACTGCCTGCTGGCGCTTCATTCAGTCGTTTCCCGTGTCATCCAGTCAATATTGTTCAATATCGTTCACTCAGTTTCCCTTACTTCCTCCATTCTTTCAATCTCTCACGCAGGGTGCATGCTGTGTGTAACGTGTCATCCATACCAACAGCCAAACTGGCCTTCTCTTCCGTAAGTTGGTGATGAGATTGACGTGTGTGCAAGATGTTATGCGTGCGTTCACACACGGAACCTCGGTTTTGTAGTCTCATTCGAAGGACTGTATGGGAAATGGAATCAGAACCAATGTTAACTCCGAGGGGAAAAATCCCCCTGTACCGAAACGGCCCGGCGGAAATTCGAACCTGCTACCCCAGGATCACGAGTCCGGCGCTCTACCAGCTGAGCTATTCCGGACCCGGAAAGTGAATGATCTCTACTCGTGAAACACTTAACATATTAGAAGTATAAGAAAAAAAAAAAATAAACTGATCTCTCTCAGTGCCACAAACGTGCATCTCCATATGTATGACGTATGAAGTAAAGGAAACGAATCAGCGATCGCGAATGGATGAAAAAAGAAATCACTTTGAGATATGGTGGTCTGCTTCGGAATAATGCAATCGAAGCGCAGTGCACAGGTCGATTTCCGCTCTTGCATGTACGTCACAAAGGACAAAGGTGAATGTCTCGCGTCAGTCGAGACTTCAGTTGACGAGAACTGGGATTGGAAAATTCTTTGCTCCAGGTTCACTGTTTGATGTAGGCAGTGTGTTTTGACAGGTTGTGTGTCACTGAATGCTTTTCGGGGGGGGGGGGGGGGGACAGACACAAATAAACAAAACAAGACCGTCATTAAAATTTAAAAAAAAAAACCGTCAACTGTGATTTATATCAGAAATCCTCCGAACAGAATTTTGGAAAAGCATTTTTTTTTTTTTTTTTTTTAAATTTGGAAAAGCATTTTTTTTTAATCTGACATTCCGTTTTAGGGTTTCTGTAATGAGAGCTGCGGGTCACCTTTTCTTCCTCATCGATAGGGATTCTTCATGGATATTTCCACGCTCATTTTTATCGACATGGCTTCTGGAAAAGGCACCAGCATGTTGAGGCGCAGTAACGTGCACGTGCAGTCCACCTATCCCTGATGAAAACCGGCGTCAGAGAAGTCTTACATAACACGGGCCACCGTTCACTGCTTGCTGTTGATCGCAGCAGTCTAACCAAGTTTGGCGTTTTTCCCCCCCCTAGTTTACAAGCTTTTTTCTCCACATCGTTTTGTTTTCGCCCAGCTCTCTGTTGTGGCAGGGACAGGCAGGAAAAGGTGGGAAGGGGGAAGGGAAAGGAGGGGAATACAGTGTAGTGCATAAAACTGTCTAGCATTGTAAAACAACACCACACGATGTGACACAATGCGATAAAAACGAAGTACGCCCCAAAATGATTTTGGTAGGCCTTTCACTCTGTCCTGAATACGTACTATTCTCTCTCCTCTCTCCTCTCTCTCTCTCATCTCTCTCTCTCAACTCTCTCTCTGTGTGTGTGTGTGTGTGTGTGTGTGTGTGTGTACAAACTTTATCTCATTTTCTGTGCTACTTCCGCGGCAATGACCTTACACTCCTCATTCCGGCTTCTTGTTGGCAGTCAGCCCCTGGTTTGCCTCGTCGCTACGTTGGCACCGGCAATCCACGAGGAGCAGTCAATGTCAAGCCGTCCTGATGCAACCCACCAAGGAGACACTGCGCTGCTGCTGGGTCATTTTGGGTGGTGCTCGTTGGTGGCTGTTCTAATCTAACAAACCACGAGTCACTGGATGGACTTTGTCATGGTATTCCAGCCAGGGAAACCCATAGAAGAGGAGGGGGGAGGGGGAGGTTCAGGGGAGGAACATAGAGAGAATGTGCAAGAGACCAGAGAGGTTTTTTATTCAGATTAAAGACCAGAGCTCCATATCGAAAGAAGGCATATCTAATAATTAAAAAATAATGATAAAAAACCTCTTTCCCCCTGAAATAAGGGAGATAAGAACATGAATTTAAAGTGGAGCAATAGCCGATATTGACAGAACGAGTAGTTGCATGTAGTATTCGTATGACTGATAATTACGATTTTTCCCCTTGTGCATGTGATATGCATGTGTGGTTTTTGTCTAAATGAGCAGATTTATTCACTCTAAGATCTCTCAACGCAGCACAACAATCAGAAGGAAATATTACTCGTCATACTTTTAATGTATATCTGGCAGATCAATTCTTTTTCAGGTATGATTTCTTGTCGTGTTGTTGTTGTTATCGATTCTGTGAGATTGAGGGAAAAAAGCGTTTCGATTTCCTTCGATTTCCGTTTCATCAAAGAAGACTGCATGCGGACTAATCCATTTATACGCTACATCACATCTGGGTGACTCCTAAGGCTGCTGTGTGCAACAACAAAAGAAAGAAAGAAAAAATGAGAGAAAAAAAAAAAAGGAAAAAGGAGAAAAAAAGAAAACCAAGAAGGTCCTCAAGCCTATCCGCTGTATAGGCAGCAGACTCTCAGACGTTCACGGCACGGCATGATTCTTTCTTTCTTTTTTTCTTTCTTTCTCTGCGTACGCAGGCCGATACTCCTGCGGACACTCCCTGTGTGACAGGCAAGTATTAATCCCATCTACCCAACAAAGGGAGTGGAGTTTTTGTGTGTGTGGCCGTTTTTTTAATATCCCGCCATTAAGGCAGCCATATTCCAGCTTGGGGGAAGGAGCATGCTATGATGTGTAACGTGTCATCCATATCAACGGCCAAAGTGGCCTTCTCTTCCGAAAGTTGGTGAAGGGATTTTACGTGTGTGTGCAAGATGTTATGCGTGCGTTCACACACGGAACTTCGGTTTATAGTCTCATTCGAAGGACTGTATGGGAAATGGAGTCAGAACCAATGTTAACTCCGAGGGAAAAATCCCCCTGCATCAAAACGGCCCGGCGAAGATTCGAACCCACAACCCCAGGATCACGAGTCCGGCGCTCTACCAACTGGGGCTATTCCGGCCCCCGCACGGCATGATCAAAGGCGGAGCGTGTCCCCTCTCCTTCCGTCGCATTCAACTTTCCCTGAACTGAATCAGGCTTTAGTTTACTGCTGGCTAGACAGAGAGGTTTTCCAAAGTCGAAACAATCCGACCCCCACCCGGTGGTTCGAACCCACGACCGTCAGCTCCGCCGGCAAACGCTCTTACCATGTGACTGCAGCGTTCCTACAATCTGTACATGCAAACTTTACAACTGAATAGAAAGGGGGAAATGGGGGTGGAACAGAGAAACACACACCGACAACTGGGGGAAGAGTGGATACTGACACTGCCCGCTGAGAGAGAGAGAGAGAGAGAGAGAGAGAGAGAGAGAGAGAGACAGACCGACAGACAGACAGACAGACAGACAGACAGAGACAGAGAGAGACAGAGAGACAGACAGAGAGGCACAGAGAGAGAGAGAGGGGGAGACAGAGAGAGAGAGAGGCTAGAGAGAGACAGACAGAGAGACAGAGACAGAGAGAGACAGACACAGACAGAGAGACAGACAGACAGAGAGAGACAGACAGAGACAGAGAGAGGCAGACAGACAGACAGAGAGGCAGAGAGAGAGAGAGAGAGAGAGAGAGAGAGAGAAGAGAGAGAGTAGAGAGAGAGAACATTCTGTCACAGAGACTGAAAGAAGTGAAAGCTGTTCCGAAGGTCAGGGGGAAACTACAGACAGTGTGGACGTGATTACGGGGAGGTGCCGTGGCACACGACAAGGGATGGCTTTTGACACGTACCAAAATCTGCCGTTCTCAGAAATATGGGATATGACAGATCCTATCCATAAGAGATCTTTTTTAACTGTTCTTGCCAGTGATTTAATTCCAGAAAAGTCAAGCGCAGGGGTGGTATGCTGCTCTCTCTCTCTTTCACCTCTCCTCTCCATCTCTCTCTCTGCTGCGTGCTGGATTCTCCTCCCCCAGTCATCTCCTTCTCCTCTCCTCTTCTCTGTCTCTCTCGCCAGGAAAGGTCTAAAAACGACGTGTCCAGTAAATAGCTGTGTCACTTCAACTCAATGGTCGTACACCCAGCCAAACCAAATTCCGTGATTACAGCTGCCCCGCAAAACAAAAAAAAAAAAAAAAAAAAAAAACATAAGTTGACATCGTCTTTTGCCTAAAAACTTCAGTTGAATGGTCAGTCTCTATCGAGGGGCAGGTAGATGAGGCATCGTGTTTTAGGGTTAAACGATAGATAATAGACATTGAAATGACCATCTCATCTCAACTAAGCGTGAGGCAAGGTTGTCTCAAAATCACCTTTTCCTTGTTATCTATCGTCAGTTAAAGCGCTATGTCAACAAGTAATGGTGCTTACAACTTTTCTTCTCTATGCACGACATAATGTCACATATCAATTATACGCTTCAACAGTGTGGGCACTGAGT
Source organism: Conus betulinus (assembly GCA_016801955.1). Classification (NCBI taxonomy): domain Eukaryota; kingdom Metazoa; phylum Mollusca; class Gastropoda; order Neogastropoda; family Conidae; genus Conus; species Conus betulinus. Next base: position 350,779 of record JADBJO010000129.1, on the reverse strand, counting down.
TCTCTCTTCATGAGACGTAGGCAGGCAAGCTACTTCATCATAGGGGCAGCTGTATCTCTAATACAACACAGTCGAGAAACTAAAAGTACGCTGAACATAACTTCCTTCTGAGTTAGGGCAATTAGAATTCAACAAGGGCCATTTAATTGTTTTAGCAATCTTGACAGATACTATGTCATGTTATACTCAATGTGGCCTTTTTAACAAAGATCGAACAGATTTTTTCTGGCTCGACTAAATTCCTTCTTCCTTACGCATGGGTCTACGCATTGCCATCTAATCATAACAAAACCATATCATCTAGTGCTTACTCTGGACCATATGTCTGGACTCAGCTTCCACCACATCTGTACAAACGCATGACCAATACTTATCTAAACTGCTTTGCTCAAGTAGGAACCATGGCATAAACCTTTTATGTCTCAGTGTAACTCAATAATCGATTACAAGATTAGCGCGCCATTCGCAAAGATTTCTGTGAAGCCATACTTTGAATAAATCGTCTAAACCTCAAACCTACTCCGTTAAAATCGCTCATAGCCCCACTCCACTCTGTCTACCCTCCCCTTTTCTCCTCCACCTGACCTTAACCATTCTCTCGTTCCCCCACCCCTCCTCCTGACCCTCCTCTCGACCATCTCGAGCTCTCTCTCTCTCTCTCTAGTCCTCTCAGTCCTTAATTATCTCGTCCCTCCAAAGCTCTCTCTACTCTCTTAGGGCCTTCCTCCTGTTGTTTGGGGGTTGGGGTTTGTAAGTTTTCCTTCTGTTTTTACCATCCCCCCATCTCATGAGTACTTTTTATGAATAGTTTTGCTTATCATATGTAGAACTTAAAGATTTACATGTTGCTCGTGCTATTTTGAATTGTCAGTCATGAATGATATGTTTTTTAAATAATGTATGCAACCGACAAGGACAGATAGTAAGACTAGGCTTTGGGCCTAAAAATCTTCATCCTTGTGTATTAAAGATCAATCAATCTCCGTCTGTCTGTCTGTCTGTCTGTCTGTCTGTCTGTCGTGTCTGTCTGTCTGTCTCCTGGCTCTCTCTCTCTCCATGATTAGCACCGCTGTTTGTAATTGATGTCGCAAGGGGATCATCCTCCGTCGTCGGTCTCTTCCCTCTCTCCGTCGCGTCGTGTTTCTGAATCATTCGATGCCCTCTCTTCAACCCTGCTCTCTCTCTCTCTCTCTCTCTTACTCTACTCCACGTTTTCTCTTACCCTCGGTTTAAGGTATGAATGCATTCCTTCGGAAATTCTTGGAAAACCCCAGTTTATTCTGACGCTGCTTTGCTTGCTCATGGGCAAATCAAGAGGAAGAGTGCTGAAGAGCACATGCATTTACTTATGTAAGGCCTTTATTAAATGGCGCACAACTATGGTCAGTGGTCAGTCAACTCTAGTATTTATTGTGTACATTGTTGTATGCTTCTCTGTCAGTTTTCTTGTTGTCAACTATGATATGCTACCTGCTGCTGTATTACGTATGATTATTATTGGTATTGTTGTATTGTACCCCCCATTAGAAGGGGCCATGGCCTACACTGATTAAAATTTTTCGTTCGCATCTCATCTCTCTCTATCTCTCTCGTCTTCTCTTCTCCCCTCTCTCTCTCTCTCTCTCTCTCTCTCTCTCCTCTCTCTCTCTCTCCGTCTCTGATCTCCAAACGGGCGAATCCTGGATCCGATCTGTAAGTACGGCTGACAGAATTTCCACTGAACTATATCAGTGTGAGGTTGCTGTGGATGGATTCGTAACTATCCATGAAGTAATGCGTTTTCATGAACTACTTAAAGATGTCAGTGATGTGAACGTAAACACTAAGTGTTTACTACATTACACTTCATTCTTTCCCCCACTATTACTTCCCCTTTCCATACATACTATTACCTCCCCTTGTTGGAAAACACTTTTTTTTTCCAGGATTCTTTCAATTTTAGCAGAGCTTTGTGCTTTCCTGAATGCCTTTCTGTTTGTTGTTTTTATACTTGGATGTGAAAAGAAATCGTAAAATGGCGTGCGGAGACGTCAACTGTAAATGATAAGCATGGAGAGAAGGTAGCTTTAGCTTGTGACGTCTCGTCATCTAGCACATGGACAGACAAGAAGCAGGCGATGAACAGGTAGACTTTGTTTTGCGTGCGTCGCTTGTCTGTTTGCGTGCAACCTGAATAGGTATAGCAAAATGTATAAATTTCACACACACACACGCGCGCACGCGCGCAGACGCGAATATTACTGCTTCAACGTGGGAGCTAACTTTAATCTAACTTTAATCTTTTTTTATCTGTTTTTTCATTTAGTGATTGAAGCTTATCTATCTTAGTGTATCCGCCATTGCCCAGACAGGGGTCAGATGTTACTCGTTCTTGTTTTTCTCCGAGCTTGACAAATTTCAGACTTTCCCTGAACCCCCCCCCCCCCCCCCCCCCCCCCTCCCACCCCCCCCCCTTCTCTCTCCCTTCTCTCCCATCTCTCTCTCCTCCTCTCTCCCTCTCCTCACGCACCATGACGGACGGAATGGCTTCCAATTTGCTGGCTTCCTTGTATAGAAACCTGTCCCGACTCCTCTCTACTCCTGCTGTTCTCAATCACAGTCCTGATGGACCACCACTCGGGCAAGCATTCCCACGCGCGCGGGGATCGGCCTGGTAGACAGACGAGACATCCATTCGCTTTTAGCCTGCTTCCAAAGATGCTCGCGGCTATGAGAGAGGGTCAGGAGCGGAAAAGGTCCGCGTGCTTGATATTGGAATGATTCCACCCCTGTTCCTGCTCTTCACCCCCAACCCTCCTCCGGTCCCCGCCATCTCCTACATCCAATCCTTCTACCCCTAGTCCTCCGGATGCCTCCCCTTACCACAAGTAGAAGGAACCAGCTGAGGGTCAAAAGAAATGAAAGAAAGAGAAGAAGAAGAAAGGACAGGAAACGATGTCGAGTTCTGTGAACTATTTCTTTCGCGAGTGGCCCAGATGCGAGCAAAATTATCTTCCAAACTTCTGTTCACTTTAAACTTCAAACTATATGCAGAACTCTTTCCCACTACCTCACATTCTTTTTCCTCCCTCCTCCGCCCCCCACCCCTTCTCCTCCCCACCCCCCCGCCCCCTCCCTCCTCCCTCCCTCCCTTCTCTCCCTCCCTCTCCTCTCTCAAGCCGGTGTGCTCAGTTGTGAGTCGCTACTACATCAACAAGGCACACACATCGAGGTCAGCTGTATAAAAGCAAAATATCATTAATACATTGGGACCTGCGTGTGCCAGCGTGTGCGATCCTTTTTTCAGCCACGTCCCTGCGCCACTGTTCACCTAGACACAGGGCAGATGGCCCAGTCCCTTAAATCCCTCCCATCTCTCTCTCTCTCTCCCTCTCTCTCTCTCTCCGGGCTCTCTCTCTCTCTCCTCTGTCTGTGTGTGTGTGTGTGTGTGGTGTGTGTGTGTGTGTGTATCTCCTCTCCTCCTCTGTATCTCCCACATCCATCTCTCTCTCACTCTCTGCTCTCCTTCCCTCTCTCTCCTCTTCTCCTTGTCCGTCCCCATGTCTATCTCCCATCTCCTCCCCCATATCTCTCTCTCATCTGTCTCTCTTCTCTCGCTCAACTACTCTCTCTAGCTCCCCCTCTCTTCTCCCTCGCGTCCTCCTCTCTTCTCCCCCTCTCTCACTCTCACTCCACTCAGCTCCTCTCTCATCTCTTCTCTCTCCTTTCTCCGCTCCCTATCTCTCCCCATCTCTCCTCTCTCGCTCTCTCTGTCCTCCAAAAGGTCCCCCCCTCCTCTGCCCCTCTGTATCATCTCTCTTCTCTATCTCTATCTCTCTCTCTCTGTATGTTTTCTCTCTCCATCCCTGTCCAGCCTTTTTCGTCTCTCTCTGTCTGTCCTCTCTCTCTGCCCCCCCCCCCACCCCCCGTGTGTTGTCCCTGGTTTTATTTTTTCTGTATCTCCTTACTTTTTCTCTATCTCTCGTCTCCTCCTCCTCTCATGTCTCTCTCTCTATGTCCTCATCTCTCTCTCCTCTAATCTCTCCTCTCCCAAAAACCTCTCTCTGTCTGCTCTTCTCCTCTCGCTCTCTCTTCATCCTCTCTCTCTCTCTCTCTCTGCGCTCTCCTCTCCCCTCCTCTCCCTCTCTCTCTCGTTTCCTGTATCTCCACTCTCTCTCTCTCTCTCTCCCTCCCCCTCTCTCTCTCCTGTATCTCCCATCGATCTCTCTCGATCTTCTCTCTCTCCTCTCTCTCTCTCTCTCTCTCTCTCTCTCTCTCTCAGAACAAAGTATCTTTGAAAATAAGGTGCACATCATTACTGTTTTTAGTAGTTGTTGTTCCACCACCAGAAACAGGACCTACATATGCTACCTTTCCCCGTTCATGGAGGCCATGGGTTTTTTTTAGCAGAGGCACAAAGAGACTGGCCTTTGAGGGACTGTTCCAGCAGGGCCAGTTTCTTTACTTTCATCAACAACTCAAACACACCAGCAACTCAAACAACGGCCAGTCTCACTCACGTACATTAAGTTAAGCTTTTGCCGTTAAGTATCTTATACCTGCTCTAGGAAATAAATCACATGTCTGACATTTTCTAAGAGGTCTGTCACAGGTGAGGCGTGTTTTTTTTTTTTTTTTTTTTTTTTTTTTTTTTTTTTTAAAGAGATGTCACATGTCAGACATTTTCAAGAGGTCTTTGACATGTGAGACTTTTAAAAGAGGTCTGTCACATGTGAGACATTTTTTTTTTAGATGTTTCTAAGAGGTCCATTTTTAAGAGGTCTGTCACATGTGACATTTTTAGATGTTTCTAAGAGGTCCATTTTTAAAGAGGTCTGTGACATGTTTTTTTAACGATGTTTCTAAGAGGTCGTTTTTAAAGAGGTCTGTCGTATGAGAGAGAGATTTAAAAGATGTTTCTAAGAGGTCCATTTTTTAAGAGTTCTGTCACATGTGAGGTGTTTTAAGATGTTTCTACGAGGTCCATTTTTTAAAGAGTTCTGTCACATGTGAGATATTTTTTTCAGATGTTTCTACGAGGTCCATTTTTAAGAGGTCTGCCGCATGTGAGACATTTTTAAGATGTTCTAAGAGGTCCATTTTTAAAGAGAGTCTGCCGCATGTGAGACATTTTTAAGATGTTTCTAAGAGCTCCAGTTTTAAAGAGGTCTGTCACTTGTGAGATAAAGATGTTTCTAAGAGGTCCATTTTTAAAGAGTTCTGTCACTTGTGAGATAAAGATGTTTCTAAGAGGTCCATTTTTAAAGAGGTCTGTCACATGTGAGACATTTTTAAGATGTTTCTAAGAGGTCCATTTTTTAAAGAGGTCTGCCGCATGTGAGACATTTTAAGATGTTTCTAAGAGCTCCATTTTTAAAGAGGTCTGCCGCATGTGAGACATTTTTAAGATGTTTCTAAGAGCTCCATTTTTAAAGAGGTCTGCCGCATGTGAGACATTTTTAAGATGTTTCTAAGAGCTCCATTTTTAAAGAGGTCTGCCGCATGTGAGACATTTTTAAGATGTTTCTAAGAGCTCCATTTTTAAAGAGGCCCGCATGTCACATGTTTCTAAGACATTTTTAAAGAGGCCTGTCACATGTTTTTTTTAAGATAAGAGGTCCGTTTTTAAAGAGGCCTGTCACATGTGAGACATTTTTAAGATGTTTCTAAGAGGTCCATTTTTAAAGAGGCCTGTCACATGTAAGACATTTTTAAGATGTTTCTACGAGGTCCATTTTTTTAAAGAGGTCTGCCGCATGTGAGACATTTTTAAAGATGTTTCTAAGAGGTCCATTTTTAAAGAGGTCTCTGCCGCATGCGAGACATTTTTTTAAGAGGTCTTTGCCTCTGTTCCTTCCCGATGGCCTTTCTCTCGCCCCGCTCATTCCGACTTCCCCAAACACAGCCCCACCCAGACTGCTCTGTCGCTGCCCCAGCACAGCATCCACAAGGAGAAATCAGTGCGAACTGGTCTTGAGGCAATCCGCCAGGGGAGACTCTGCACTGCTGCCGAAGTCATTCCGGTGGTGTTCAGTGCTGCCTGTTGTGATCCGATGAAAACTGGTTAGTAACGTTTCTGGTCTGGATCCATGAGAGAGAGATGTAAACTGTGACCTGCCTGCTTGCCATCTGTGTATGTGACAGAGGGGGAGGGGGAGGGGGAGGGGACCCAAGGATGCACGTTCGATCCATTATCGTGTGTACATGCACCGGGCAGCAGCCAAGTCATCTACCCGCTGTGTATTCAAAGCATCCATCACCTGCACGTGGTGTCACCTCGGCCTCTTTTATCTTCCGCTGTGCCGGCCCTTTGTTTTGCAGCAGGTGCGCTGGGGAAGGGGGCGGAGAGGCGATGGGAGAGGGGGTGGCTGGCTGGGTAGGGGAGGAAACTGGGTGAAGAAGTGACAAAATGTGGGCGCTGACGTGGGAAGCGAGGGGTGCTGTCTGATGCTCTCGTTAGCTCCTGGGCGTGTGTTTTGAAATCTGGAAGGGGCGCTTTGATGGGGAACTCTCTGTTCTGTCCCTCTGTCTCTGATTCTGTCGGTCTGTATTCTTCTCTCTCTCTCTCTCTCTCTCTCTCTCTCTCTCTCTCTCTCTCTCTCTCTCTCTCTCTCTCTCTCTCTCTCTGCTAAACGTCAGTTATCCTATTCCAATCTCTGGCATTTTTTTTTTGTATATTACTTGACATTTTTGTCAATGCATATCTATCATGGATGATTTCTGGTTTCGTTCTAACTCCACGAAAGAAAGAAAGAAGAGAAAGAAAGAAAGAAAGGAAAAGAAAAGAAAAAAGAAAGAAAGAAAACGGCTGTACTAAGAAAAAGAAGAAAGAAGGAACATCTTTATAAAGAAAGGAAGACAAAGAAAGAAAGAAAACGAGCTGAAAGGTGTCGGCGACAGTCCTTGTTCGGATCAGACTGGTATTCCCGATCCCACTTGTTACACGTGTGGATCAGTAGTCGGCAGAGGCTGTGAGGGTTCTCTGTACCAGCCACCTATAAAATAGCTCAGAGGTGCCGGCCATGGTAAAGTGAAAGCGGAGATTAACACTTTTACATTGAGTGAAGGGAGGTAAGACACACGGGAACTGGGGGGGGGGGGGGGGGGGGGGGGCAAGACAGACAGAAGCAGAAGAAAAAGTGGCCTCAGGTTTGTTAAGTTGGATAGGAAGTGTCCAAGTTGCCGTCAGTGGTGTTTGAGGGGGGGGGGGGGGGGTTGGGGGTTGAAGATGGAGGGGGGAAGGGGTGGGAGGTGAGGGGGGTAGAGGGGTAGGGCGGGGCTTGACCTTTCGACCTGTCTGACCAGTTAACAGTAACAATAATGATTGAAATAATAACCACAATAATAATAATGATAATGATAAAAGTAATTTCGACGACGATGATGATGATATGGATGATGATGACGCTGAACACTTATACGGCACACTATCCAAAAACCTACCTCAGATGCCTTACAAAAAGCATTAATACAACCAGCGGCCATGGCGAAGTGGCTAGCGTCGCGGACTCCTGGCTGGGTGGTCAGCGGTTCAATTCCCATCAGAACCACTTATTTGTGGAGGTTTTCCGCCCTGACCGGCTCCTCTCCAGAGCTAAGTTTGCCTTGGGCTCTAGGGGATGTATTTTACCCGTGCCATATCACTGTTGGTCAATCAGCCATAAAAACTTTGCAGAGCCATAGCCTGAAGGTCATAGGGATAGTGAACTACTCGAGTTTCTCTACGTCTGGGGCAAGGCATAATGTAAGGCGGAGGTCATCCCTTCTCCTTCCTCCGCCTTCACCTACCCTGACCTGAATCAGGTACACCGTGAAGAATACTGCTTGGTGGATAGAGACGGTTCAGATTCACGACCCGTCATCTCTGCAAGGCAAGCGCTCTGAACGTTTTGAAGAGAGACCTCTCATGCATCCGCCCGCGCATTGGGGCGCATCGGACGTTAAATCTGAATGGAGCTAATGAGAAAGCCCAGCCAGACTGCTGTGCAGACGTGTACCCCCCCCCCCCCCCCCCCTCCCAACCCCTCCCCTGGCCAGCTGTTCGTGCCTCCATCAGGGCTATGGCGAGCTGTCTCCTTCGTCCCCGTTTTTTACCTTCCACTCTCCTACTTTTAATGTGGGCAAGAGGGCGGGTGGAGCGAGCAGGTGACAGGTGAGAATAATGGCGGTGGGGTCCGCTTATTAGGGAGGGGGGGTGGAGGGGGCTCTTTGACGTTTACGTTGTTAGGTTTTGGGAGTGTGTTTGATGTTGATAGGGTTCTCTCTCTCTCTCTCTCTCTCTCTCTCTCTCTCTCTCTCTGAAAGGTTCATCCACTTCAATTAGTGGTGACGTGAAAACAGTATGCTGGTAAAACTCCTCTTTGCACTCAACGTTTGTGGTGTGAACTTGCTCTCTCTCTCTCTCTCTCTCTCTCTCTCTCTCTCTCTCTCTCTCTCCCCCCGCGCGCGCGTTTATGTGTGTGCATACAGATGCGCCCCCGCATATATGTAAAACACAGATGGTATGTGACAGACCCGATTTACTATCTGCCACTTTTTCCTGGTGTGTATCTCCGATTCTATGAAATGTGATAGATACGTATGCTTACATGCGCGCGTACACGCGCACACACACACACACACACACACACACACACACACACACACACACACACACACACACACGCAAGCGCGTGCGCGCGCGCGCGCTCGCACACACACATTCTCTCTCTCTCTCTCTCTCTCTCTCTCTCGCTCGCTCGCTCGCTCGCTCGCTCGCACACTCACACATAGGATTCTCAGAGGAAACTCTCATCCGATACACACAAAGGGCATTGGAGTCTGCACAGGCAACTTTCACTCCGAAAAGATAGTTTCCTTTGACCAGGCTGTCTGAACGGGGACTGAAACCACGACCTCTGCAAGAAGAGAACAGTACTCTGCCCACTAGACCCACCGCACCAAAGAGTTCACATTGCATGCAGTGAAGGGAGAAACATCGTAGTAGCGGACTGCCACTTTGAGAACAACACAGAGGGACCGAGAGAAACCGAGAGCGGAGATAAACATGGTGGATGGGAGAGAGAGAAAGAGAGAGAGGATGAGCTGAGAGAGGGGAGAGGGGAAAGAACAGAGAAAGAGAGATGGGGGAGAGAGAGACAGGCAGACAGACAAACAGACAGACTAATAGACGAAACATTAATAAGATACAGCCAAACTAGTCAATAGTATCAATGTTTGTGGTTTGCCGAGGAGTGGGATGTAACAATGTGTACTGTTGTTACCTACACTTCTACTTCGCTTACTACTATCTTCATCTGTCGAATGAGGTCTGCCAATCGTGGATTTCGCTATGCGTAATGTGACGTTTGTTTACCAAATGACGCATGCACTAATTGTGTGACGATTCCAGAGACATCATGAATGTTCCAGAATAAGGCAAAAGGCGCCGGAAGCTTCCAGAAACTTGTTTCTTGAAAGTTCCTAGCAATTTTACTGGCTAGAACACGGGATGGTTCTCAATCCTTTCAGAAGGTTCCATGTATTTTGATTGGCTGTGCTGCGTCATCATTCTCAAACAGTCTCAATACTCTATGATTATTGACTAGCTGAGAAAAAAAAAAGCCACGTATTGATTCTTGAACTCGCGCCCACGAATTCAAAAGCGATCGTGCGGAGACAAATAAGATGATCGGGATTTGTGAGAAAAAAAAAAAAAAAGCATTATGACATTAGAAAAGAAAAAACAAAAAAAAAAGGGGGGGAGAACAAGCCGAAAAGGAATAGCCATTACAGAAAGAATAAAAAAGCAGTAAGAAGTATATTTTCTTATGGAAAAGAAGAGAATAAAAGAAGACGAGAGGGACTAGGAGACAGATGTAGGTGAGAGAAGGGGGTGGGTAGGTGAGACTTGGGAGGAAGAGGGAGATGGGGAGGGGGGGGGAAGCGGGCACGCGAAACACCGATTCTTCCATCAGCTTCGTCTGTTCCATACTTTTTTTTTTTTTTTTTTTTTCGGGCCGTTTTTTTTTTTTTTTACTTCGCACACGCCTAATGCCTTTATTGAAAACGCACGCAAATATTCCCACACCACCTTCCTCCTCACCCCCCCCCCCCCCCCTCCCTCTACCCTCCCCCCCTTCCGCCCGCCGCAGTCTATGCTAACCCAGCCCACCCACCCGCCCGCCACCTAACAACCATCTCTCCCCTCGTACCCCCCCCCCCCCCCCCCCCCCCCCCCCCCCCCCCCCCCCCTCGCCCCCCTCCCCCACACTCGCTCGTCGCATGGCTCCACCCCACCCCCCCGTCCCTAACTCTCCCGCCACCTCCCGTTGTCTGCTCCTTCCCGTCTGTTTCAGAGAGGGACCCTAGAGGAACGGGAGGAAGAGGGGGGGGGGGGGGGGGGGGGGGGCAATAATTGTTCGACGTGATGAGACATTATTACTCCGACTGCTGGTTTTTTTGTGTGTGTTTTTTTTTTTCGGTCTTTGTTTTTATCTGTGTGCCTGTTTGCTCTCTCTCTCTCTCTCTCTCTCTCTCTCTCTCTCTCTCTCTCTCTCTCTCTCTCTCTCTCTCTTCCCCCTCTCCCCCCTCTCTCTCTCTTTCCCTCTCTCTCTCTCTACCCACCCCCCACCACCCACGCCGCCGATCCAACTCGCGATGCCCCTCTCTCTCTCACTCTCACTCTCCTCTCTCTCTCTCTCTCTCTTTCTCTCTTTCTCTCTCTCCCTATCTCTCCCCTCCCTCCCCCCTCTCCCCCTTCTCTCTCTCTCTCTTTCCCTCTCTCTCTCTCTCCCCCCTCGCTCCCTCTCTCCCATCCTCTCTCTCCTCCTCTCTCTCCTCTCTCCTCTCCTTCCCCCTCCCCCTCTCCCCCTCCCCCCTCTCTCGCTCTCTCTCTCTCTCTCTCTCTCTCTCTCTCTTCCATTGCGCTACGACTTCGCTCTGCGTAATTTTTCATATGAAAGAGAAATGAACTTGGTTGGTGTGGTTGCCCAAGTAATTGAGTATTTGACTGATTGAGCGCATAGCAGAATATTTGATTGATTGAGTGCATAGCAGGTTAATTAATTGGTTGATTGGCTTGATTGGTTGGTTGCTTGGTTGGCTGATTGACTGGATAGTTTTGGTTTGTTGTTGTTGTTGTTGTTGTTGTTTGTTTGTTTTGTTTTGTTTTGCTTTTGCGTACGCAGGCTGATATTCCTGCGGACACTCCTTGTATAGACAGACAAGGATTAATCCCATCTACCCAACAAAGGGAGTGGAGTTTTGTGTGTGTATGACCGGTTTTGTTTTTTTTTTTTTTTTTATAATCCCGCCGGATAGTTGATTAATTGGTTGATTGGTTGGTTCAGTAATTGCCTGGGTGGTTGATTAATTGATATAAAACATTGATTCAATTGGTGAATTGGTTGGTTGATTGATTGGTTTGTTGGATAGTTGATTATTTAATGCTTCGCTGATTACTTGTTTAGACAGTTGACATTTTGGACAACAAATCGATTATTAGTTGACTCGTTGATTGTTGATCGATCGATCGATCGATTGATCGATGGTTGATTATTGACGGATTAGTTTCTACCTGATTTCCTAATGATAGATCGATTAGTTGTTTGATTGATCGCTCGACTAGTTTGACTGATTAATGGATTGACTAATTGATTGATGAATGGTTGATTTCTTGCTGCGTTGATTGATTTGTTAATTGGTTTATTGCTTTTTCACCGACTGATTCATTCATTTATTCATTGGTTGATTTATCGTTTTTCACTGATCGACTCACAATCATTCAATCATTCATTAATCGAAAAAAAAAAAACGATTTGTGGGTGGATTAATTGATCAATTGATTAATTGATCGATGGCTTGGTTTGTTGGTTGAAAGGTTGACTTGATAGGGGAGAGGGGGAAGGAAGAGAGGCAGAGAGATTGAGATAACTTCGGCGCCTCTCTAGGCTTTTAGGTGTTTTAGAGGAAAAGAGCATAAAGAAAGAATTCATGATGTTATAGTTTAGCTATTGAGAATCTTAAAGGTACTAAGAAAAATAAAGGTCATGCTGAAGACATGCCAAGTTACAACAACAACAATTCAAGTAGAGTTTGAAGATGAATTCAAGGCATATATTTCACAAATACACACAAAAGTCCTATTGGCAGATGGCGTTGCCAGACTGACAGCCAGTTCTTATTCCAAGGGCCCTCTCTCTCTCTCTCTCTCTCTCTCTCTCTCTCTCTCTCTCTCTCTCTCTCTCTCTCTCTCTCTCTGTCATTCATGTGGTTCTGTCTTTCTGTGTGTGTGTGTGTGTGTGTGTGTGTGTGTGTGTGTGTGTGTACACACACACACACACACACACACACACACACACACACACACACACACACATATATATACACATATATATATATATATATATATATATATATATATGGGGGGGGGGGGGGCGTAATATCATCTATCTATCTGGTTCATCCATTCACTCTGTTTCCCTCAGTGCAAAATCATAAACCGGATTATCATATTCCTATAGGAAAGTGGGACGTGCGTGTTAAATAGCGACAGATGTGCCATACATGGGACATGTGTTCTGTACACAGATAGCAAACTTCAGACAGATGGGCCATACATGGGACATGTTTGTTCTGTACACAGATAGCAAACTTCAGACAGATGGGCCATACATGGGACGTGTTGTTCTGTACACAGATAGCAAACTTCAGACAGATGGGCCATACATGGGACATGTTGTTCTGTACACAGATAGCAAACTTCAGACAGATGTGCCATACATGGGACGTGTTGTTCTGTACACAGATAGCAACAGATGGGCAGGGACAGACACAGATAGCAAACTTCAGACAGATGGGGCATACATGGGACATGTTCTGTACACAGATAGAAAACTTCAGACAGATGGGCCATACATGGGACATGTTCTGTACACAGATAGCAAACTTCAGACAGATGTGCCATACACGGGACATGTTCTGTACACAGATAGCAAAACTCATCTGCAAAACGGACTAGAATCTTCATCTTCAAAACGGAAAGAAACAATTGAAGTTTACTATGATAATGTGCAGGCTTCCAATTTCCAACATCATCAGTCTAGATTTGAATTGTCCACTGTTAAGGGCTGGAAATGAAGACGAACTGTATGTTGCGCTTTATCTCGTCTCAGTCCACAATGTTTCCCAGCAAAATTTTCTAAGATCCTTGTCTTTTTTTTTTTCGCTAAGTCTACCACTATCATCTCAAAACGCATTGTAAAGAAAAGTCAGTTTGCCGATTAAAGACGTATTAAATACGGTTCGTTGTGCTCATCTAACTAAACAGCGAAGTCCTTGCAGAACTGCTACTCTTCTGTGCATGGAATACACTGTTGTAAAGCAGCTCATACCTCCTCCCTTAGGATCACAGGCCCTAATGGAGCCGGAATAGCTCGGTTGGTAGAGCGCCGGACTCGTAATCTTGGGGATGCGGGTTTGAATTTTCGCCGGGCCGTTTCGGTACAGGGGAATTTTCCTTCGCAGTTAACATTGGTTGTGACTCCATTTCCCATACAGTCTTTCGAATGAGACTATAAACCGAGGTTCCGTGTGTGAACGCATAACATCTTGCACACACGTCAAATCTCATCACCAACTTTCGAGAGAAGGCTAGTTTTGCTGTTGGTATGATGACATGCTACACATAGCATTCACTTTCCCCGAAGATGAGTATGGCTGCCTTAATGGCGGGATAAAAAAAAAACGGTCATACACACAAATCACCACTCCCTTTGTTGGGTAGATGGGATTAATCCCTGCCTGTCTATACAGGGAGTGTCCGCAAGAGTGTCAGCCTACGTACGCAAAAAGAAAGAAAAAAAAAATCTGGCCTATATATGAATAAACCGAGTCCTTGCACTCTTCCACACATGAATTTAACACAACGTTTGTCGTTCTTCCAGAAGTTCTGACAAATTTTGCTGTTAAGGCTAGTCAGAAAGAAAAAAAACAACTTCGTGAATCATTCCTTAACACTTTCTCTCTGTCTCTGTCTCTGTTTCTGTCTTTGTCTGTCTGTCTGTCTGTCTGTCTGTAAGCATGTCTGTCTCTGTCTGTGTGTCTGTCTGTCTGTCTGTCTGTCTGTCTGTCTGTCTCTCTCTCTGATTCATTTCTTCACTCTGTCGCTGCCTGCCTCAATGTCCCTGTCTTTCTCTCTCTCCAACACTACAGGCTCACAGCACTGCAGGCTCACGGTTGTGAGGTGTTCAGTCAGAAGATATGACGAATTTGGCTGGAAGGGCTTGTTAGGAAAAAAGATGGTCTCGAATCGTTCCGTATCGCCCATCTCTCTAGCTCATCCACATTCTCTCTCTCTCTCTCTCTCTCTCTCTCTCTCTCTCTCTCTCGCTCTCTCTCTCTCTTGTAGTACCGTGCCCTGTGGGGTAGGAAGTGGGGCGGGAGGGAACTAATGGAAGAACAGCCAAAGCCGCTGTGTCGGGTTTCAATTCAAGGGAGGCGACTGGGCATCACCCAAGGGCGGGGTATGCTCCTCATGGATAATCATCAGTAATATCATTGCTCCTCAAGCTGTTGATGCTTCCCCTGCCACCCCCCCCCCCCCCCCCACCCCCCTCCTCTATTTTAACGACCACTTCCTCCCTCCGAACTCTCTCCCCTCTCCGCAACTCCAGTCTCCGCTCTCCCCTCTCCCCCCACCCCCCTTCCCACCCATTTCTTTCTGTCCTTGTTCCACCATGCATCGGCATCAGGTCTCATGTGTGTGTGTATGTGTAGGTTTGTGTGTTTGTGGGCCGGGGCATGGGGGGGGGGGGGGGGGGGGGGTACGGTGGAAGGATGGAGAGGGGGGAAGGAAGAGGTGAAACCGAGGAGAAAGATGAGGGAGAGAAGGTAAAGGTCAGCTAGACGAAGGAGGAGGGAGATGGAGAGGGGGAAGGGGAGACAACACCCCTACCCGTGCACATTCTTCTGGTTTGCAGGTCGCGCCAGTTTCCGGTGCTTTTCGGTTAATTTGGTGTTTTACAGATGTTTCTAAGGACGAAAAACCGCGCAAAGAATGTAACAGTAACATGTGTGTGTGTGTGTGTGTGTGTGTGTGTGTGTGTGTGTGTGTGTGTGTGTGTGTGTGTGTGTGTGTGTGTGTGTGTGTGTGTGCGTGTGTGTGTGTGTATGTGTGTGTGTGTGTGTGTGTGTGTGTGTGTGTGTGTGTGTGTGTGTGTGTGTGTGTGTGCCCGCTCGTGCCACGCGCTCATTCAAGCACGCACACATGCGCGCGCGCGCGCACACACACACACACACACACACACACACACACACACACACACACACACACACACACACACACACATACGCACACAGTAGCGCCACACAGGCACGCCCACGGACATGAAGGTTAATTTTTCATGTCATAATTACCATTTTATCACAGTGATGGTGACTGTCTTCGCGTGATAGCAGCGCCGCAGTGTAATAGTGGTTACAGTCTTCACTGTGAAAAGAATTGTTGTTTTGTTTTGATGTCACTGAGCTGCCGCGCAGCCAAACAGGAGTGTTAAGAAACGATGAAGTATAACAATATAGAGTATTAAGAGATGATGAGGTATAACAATAAAGAGTTTTAAACCAGCCGCCGTGGCGAAGTGGTTAGCATCGCGGACTCCCGGCTGGGAGGTCGTGGGTTCGAATCCCATCAGAGTCATGTGGGTTTTTTCTGCCTCGACCGGCTCCTACCCAGAGTTGAGTTTGCTGCGGACTCAGTTGGGAAGACTGGGACCACACAGTCGAGTTTTCATCCACTAAATGGATGCGTTTCTGAGAGTGTTGCTCAAATTTCCTGACCAACACTGCAGGTGCCTGTATCTCTCGGGGCCCGGTTTGACGCCGGGATATATTATGAAAGGAAGCGTAGAGTACAGCCCTGTCATGTAGTCTCAGACCGAAATGGAATCCGTAGCATCATCTTAATCATCCTCATTCTCATCGAACAGCATAAAAAAAAAGTCTCAAGTTCTGTGGCCCTTCATGCCCTGCTCTCATGGTGTGACCTCAGTTTCGATGTCCTCTCCACGTCTGTGGCCTTGGTTTGGTTTCCGTCGGGGTCGCCGGTATCGGCGAGTCCATGGGGGCTGTCGTTGGATGGACGTGGTGGCGCCCTCTGGGGGGAGCTCACTCACGCCGGCTCCGCGACTAAGCAATTATTGTCGTCAGTAGGGGGCTTAGTAGGTGGTGTCCTGCGTATGTTAGATCAAAACAGGCGCCACTGAACACCACCGAAGTGACTCGGCAGCAGTGCAGTGTCTCCTCCGGTGGGTTGCCTCTTGACGACTTGACATTAGCTGCTCCCTGTGGATTGCTGGTGCCGGGGCTGCGGCGGGGCCGACTGGTCTGCGGCTGTGGACGGGTTGTCGGAATGAGCGGCGTGGGTGCAATGCCTCTGAGGTGGCGCAGAGGTTGGGACAGCAAAAAAAAAAAAAAAAAAAAAAAAAAAAAAATGAAATAAAGAGTTTTAGGAGGAAATGAGGTATGACGATAGAGAATTCTGAGAGGAAATGAGATATAACAATGGAGTTTTAAGAGGAAATGATGAGATATAACGACAGAGAATTTTAAGAGGAAATGAGATATTACAATAGAGTTTTAACAGGAAATGAGATATATAACGATAGAAAATTCTAAGAGGAAATGAGATATAACGATAAAGAATTCTAAGACGAAATGAGATGGAACTATGGAGAATTCTAAGAGGAGATGAGATATAACGATAGAGAATTCTAAGAGGAACTGAGATATAACAATAGAGTTTTAAGAGGAAATGAGATATAATCGATAGAGAATTCTAAGAGGAAATGAGATATAACGATAGAGAATTCTAAGAGGAAATGAGATATAACGATAGAGAATTCTAAAAGGAAATGAGATACAATGATAGAGAATTCTCTGAGGAAATGAGATATATAACGATAGAGAATTCTAAGAGGAAATGAGATATAACAACAGAGAGCAATAAACAAGCAGGGTAAGTCTTGCTCCCATAAGAAAACCTAACATAGAGTAACTTTTAGTCAAGACTGGCACAGCCTTTTAAACTTGAATAAAGTCAGACGAATACAAAGACGAGCAATCTAATACTGGGGGGGGGGGGGGGGGGGGGGGGGGGGGGGGGGGGGGGGGGGAAGCGCAGGCCACAACCCCTCCGTCATCACAGTAATGACTTGGCAAAGATTGGAACTTAAGGGGGGGTGGTTGGGTGTGTGTGTGTGTGGGGGGGGGGGGGGGGGGGGGGGGGGGGTTGAAGATGAAGAACTGCAGGAAATATGTTATAAATATGAAAACTCTTCCTAGCTGCATGAGGGAACCATCATAGTCCCTCCTGAAGGCAGATCTATTTGTATTGCCTGCTCCTATAGAGACTTTGAAGAGGAGATGAGGTATAAAATGTAGAATATTATATCGTGTTGTATTATTTTGTATTGTGATGCATTGTTTTGTTCTACGTTGTTCTACATTGCGTTGTATTTCGGTTTTGTCGCATCGCCTTGTGTTGTGTGGTATTGTGTCGCATTATCTCCATTGTTTTGTGGTGTATTGCGTCTTGTTTTTGTTGATTTGTGTATGCTATATTGTGCTTTATTGTATTGTATTGTATTGCATTGTATTGTTTCATTGTATTGCATTATTGTATTACATTGCATTGTGTTGCATGTATTGTATTGCATTGTATTGCATTGCGTGCGTTGTATTGCATTGTATTGCCTTGAATTACATTGCATTGCATTGTACTGCGTGTATTGCATTGCATTGCATGTATTGCATTGCGTTATATTGCATTGCATGTGTCTATTGCATTGCATTGTATTGCATTGTGTTGCGTTGCATTGTATTGTATTGCATTGTGTTGCATTGTATTGCGTTGTATTATTGCAGAGCATTATATTGTATTGCACTGTGTTATTGTATTGTATTGCATCGTGTATATTTATTGCACTGTATTGCATTGCATTGCATGTATTACATTGTATTGTATGCATTGTATTGCATTGCATTGCATTGCAATGCATTGCATTCTGTATCTTGTATGCTTTGCATTGAACTGTCATGTTGTGTCGTAATGTAGCGTGATGTTGTACTGCATTGTACTGTGTTGTGTTGTACTGTGTTCTGCTGTGTTCATAGTATTGACCTGCATTGTCCTGTCCTGTTTTGCATTTATGTATATTCGCAGCGTGTGCACTGGATCATATTCTTTCGTGTTGTGTGGCACCATATGTTGTTATACCCTATGGTATTTCACGGTCCTTCTGTTTCAAAAGGTCTTTTTTC
>JADBJO010000129.1:315000-325000 GCA_016801955.1 Conus betulinus | reverse complement strand
CTGGTCAGCTGGTGCACTGACTGGTCAGCTGGTGCACTAAATGGTCAGCTAGTGCACTAACCGGTCAGCTGGTGCACTAACTGGTCAGCTGGTGCACTAACTGGTCAGCTGGTGCACTAACTGGTCAGCTGGTGCACTGACTGCAGTTGGTGTACTAACTGGTCAGCTGGTGCACTAAAACCGATCAGCTGGTGCACTGACTGCAGTTGGTGTACTAACTTGTCAGCTGGTGCACTAACCTGTCAGCTGGTGCACTAACCGGTCAGCTGGTGCACTAACTGGTCAGCTGGTGCACTGACTGCAGTTGGTGTGTACTACTGGTCAGCTGGTGCACTAACCGGTCAGCTGGTGCACTAACCGGTCAGCTGGTGCACTGACTGCAGTTGGTGTACTAACTTGTCAGCTGGTGCACTAACCGGTCAGCTGGTGCACTAACCGGTCAGCTGGTGCACTGCACTAACTGGTCAGCTGGTGCACTGACTGCAGTTGGTGTACTAACTGGTCAGCTGGTGCACTGACTGGTCAGCTGGTGCACTAACTGGTCAGCTGGTGGTCTAACTGGTCAGCCGGTGCACTAAATGGTCAGCTGGTGCACTGACTGGTCAGCTAGTACACTAACTGGTCATCTGGTGTACTAACTTGTCAGCTGGTGCACTAACTGGTCAGCTGGTGTACTAACCGGTCAGCTGGTGCACTAACCGGTCAGCTGGTGCACTAAATGGTCAGCTGGTGCACTGACTGGTCAGCTGGTGCACTGACTGGTCAGCTGGTGCACTACCTGGTCAGCTGGTGCACTGACTGGTCAGCTGGTGCAATGACTGGTCATCTAGTACACTAACTGGTCAGCTGGTGCACTAAATGGTCAGCTGGTGCAATGACTGGTCAGCTAGTGCACTAACCGGTCAGCTGGTGCACTAACTGGTCAGCTGGTGTACTGACTGGTCAGCTGGTGCACTGACTGGTCAGCTGGTGCACTAAATGGTCAGCTAGTGCACTAAACCGGTCAGCTGGTGCACTAACTGGTCAGCTGGTGCACTAACTGGTCAGCTGGTGCACTGACTGCAGTTGGTGTACTAACTGGTCAGCTGGTGCACTAACCGGTCAGCTGGTGCACTAACCGGTCAGCTGGTGCACTGACTGCAGTTGGTGTACTAACTTGTCAGCTGGTGCACTAACCTGTCAGCTGGTGCACTAACCGGTCAGCTGGTGCACTAACTGGTCAGCTGGTGCACTGACTGCAGTTGGTGTACTAACTGGTCAGCTGGTGCACTAACCGGTCAGCTGGTGCACTAACCGGTCAGCTGGTGCACTGACTGCAGTTGGTGTACTAACTTGTCAGCTGGTGCACTAACCGGTCAGCTGGTGCACTAACCGGTCAGCTGGTGCACTAACTGGTCAGCTGGTGCACTGACTGCAGTTGGTGTACTAACTGGTCAGCTGGTGCACTGACTGCAGTTGGTGTACTAACTTGTCAGCTGGTGCACTAACCGGTCAGCTGGTGCACTAACCGGTCAGCTGGTGCACTAACTGGTCAGCTGGTGCACTGACTGCAGTTGGTGTACTAACTGGTCAGCTGGTGCACTGACTGGTCAGCTGGTGCACTAACTGGTCAGCTGGTGGTCTAACTGGTCAGCCGGTGCACTAAATGGTCAGCTGGTGCACTGACTGGTCAGCTAGTACACTAACTGGTCATCTGGTGTACTAACTTGTCAGCTGGTGCACTAACTGGTCAGCTGGTGGTACTAACCGGTCAGCTGGTGCACTAACTGGTCAGCTGGTGCACTAAATGGTCAGCTGGTGCACTGACTGGTCAGCTGGTGTACTAACTGGTCAGCTGGTGCACTAAATGGTCAGCTGGTGCACTAACCGGTCAGCTGGTGCACTGACTGGTCAGCTGGTGCACTAACTGGTCAGCTGCACAACTCTGTTCTACCTGGACGCCTCTGTTTGGTCACATCCAAGAAACAGCGTGTTATGAGTTGCAATTAGACCCCCAAAATGTGAAGATCTAGTCGCCAGATTACAACATAAAAAAGGAGCGTACCATGAATTGTAATCACAAATAAAAAAAAGAAAAGAAAAAAAAGTGTCAAAAAGCTTTAAAGAACGGCATAAAAAGGAGCGTATTAGAAAATTTCCAAATGTCAGAAGCTTTTAGAATAAGGTATTATATGGGCCACAAAGGTAGAAGAAAAGTTGCCGACAGTTAAGAAAATAAGAGTACGATGAAAAAAAATAAGAGTACGATAATTAAATTCAAAAGAGAGTAACCGAAAAGAGGGACTGTCCAGATGGCGTAGGGTGCAGTGTGTACCGACAGATCTCCCAGTGTTTCCCTGAGGATGGGAAGACGAGAGTGTTTTACAGACTTTATATGGTGAAGACAGATCAGTTGGCCACAAAGACTGAACGATGATGACAGCAAAGAAGAAAATAAAAAAAAGTGGGAAAACGGTAGTCAGGAACACACACACACACACGCACGCACATACACACACACACACACACACACGCACGCACGCACGCACGCGCGCACGCACACGCGCGCGCGCACACACACACACACGCGCACACACACAGAAGAGGAAATTTTTTAGCTAAGAATTTGCAGAGGGCGTTGGATGTAATTACACTGATACACCACCCGGCAGCCCCTAGGGTTGAAGGAGTGGGGATGGAGGAGGGGGGGGGGGGGTGCGATAGGGGAAGGTTGTCAAGTCATCATTGTTTATGACGCAAGCCGCAAGAATGACGTCTGCTGACGTGACCGCCACTATTAACTCAGCAGCATGCCGCCATGCGTTCTGCGGTGCGGGCAAATCCTCTTAGGACAAGCAGGGAGTGTGCACGACAGGAACAAGAGAAGAAAAATAAATCAACAACGATCGACAGAAACGGGGGGGGGGGGGGGGGGGGTGGGGGGGGGGGGTCGACAGGGGGGGGGGGGGGGGGGGGTGGGGGGGGGGGGGGGGGGGGGGGGGGGGGGGTGGGGGGGGGGGGGGGGGGGGGGGGGGGGGGGGGGGGGGGGGGGGGGGGGGGGGGGGGGGGGGGTGGTATAGTCGATATCACCAAGTCACAGATCAGAAACAGTTGATCATTAGCCAGAACAACGTGTTCACGGTTTGCAACAGAAACGTGGTGGGCGGGTGGTTTGGTGTTTTTTTTTTTTGTTGTTGTTGCCCTCTTTAGTTCCATTAAGAGCGATATGAGATAACGGTGTGCGCACGTATGAGTGGCGAGAGGAAGTGAAATGAGACAATGTTGTGCGTGTGAGTGGGGAAGGGGCAGAGGGCGGATTGCCGTGTATGTCGTATTCTATTACTGTGTGCGGCAACACGCCACAATTAGCATTGTGCACTAAGTCACTTTATAATCCATGTCAGCGTTTTGAGGCCTACCATTAGGCTGAGCCAGCATTTCATGTAAAATTGATAATTGATCAAAAGAACAACTCTCCCCTACCAATCATTTCCTCTCTTTTCGGGCATTTCCACCGACGAGATCACACTTCAAATGCATGACCTTCCGCTTAGTTGACGTCACAATGCATGCCTTTGCACTCATCCGTGACGCTATCTTTGCACCAGGTGGAATCCCCCAGATAGTCCCATTCCTTTGATTTTACCCTGTCCGCTTGGAACCACCTGGCGTGTACCTTGATGTCCGTATGGCAGAAAATGTGGTGAATCAACTTTCAGGCACAATGAAAATTTTAAAAACAGTCTACGTGCGCCGGTATATAAAAAGATCACTCCTTAAGCAAGGCCTTGGCGCATGAATTTCTGGTGTACAACCTGTAGCGTGATAGTCCACAACAGATTTCTGCCAGTGAAATTCGATCCGCTTCTCTGGAAGAACTCCTTAACATAGTAAAGCACAACTTTTTTTTTCAGTCCTTGCGTTTACCTGTCAAAGTAGGGTGTTGGGTGTTGTTGTGATGGTTTTAGTTGTTTTTTTGTATTTGAGAGACTGTTGCTAGGAACGACTCCCTGGTGGATGTGAAGTCATATGTGTGTTCAATGCATGGTGCACTGCGGACCTTGGTTTGTCACCTCATCTGAAAGACAAACAAAGATAACCACTGCAGGTCTAATAGAATGGCGGGGAAAGGAAACACCGTGTGTGTGTGTGTGTGTGTGTGTGTGTGTGTGTGTGTGTGTGTGTGTGTGTGTGTGTTTATGTGCATGTGTGTGTGTGTGTGTGTGTGTGTGTGTGTGTGTGTGTGTGTGTGTGTGTAATGGAGTATCAGAACTTGTTAAAACAACATATTTAATTAATCAGTTCTAGAAAAAAAACAGGATGATCATGGCGTTAGGTGTGTAGGTACACTAGATCTGACCATGGCCATTGCTTAGGTATGGCAGTTCTCGATTATGAGATAATGCCCATTCTCATCGCATTTCCCAGCCGCTAGCGTATAACCTCCCCCCTCCCCAGCCTACTCTTCCGTTCCTCCCAAAACACACGCTCGTTCTCTGTTTCATTTTTAACCCCCCGTTGTTTGGCAGATGTGGTGCAGCGTATGATAAAGCAGAAAATGTTCGCTAGTCAGTAGAATCAAGGTTAAAGTATCAGACCGACAAACGAATGCAACAAACCTACTGGGCCTTCCCCAGAGTAGACCAGCAAATGAGACAGACAAGTAACTAACAAACAAACAAAAAAAAAAAAAAAAAAAAAAAGGATATGTTTATCTGGCTTGAAGAAGGTTAAGAGGTGGAAACGCGTTGCTTCTGGATGGAAATGAGTCCCGCTGTTCGTTGGGTAGTCTGGTCAGGCAGCGTATATTCTCTACCTTCACGTCCTTCCCTGTTTCACGTCGCTCTGCTTGGAAACTTACTACATTGTATGAAACCAGTGCCAGTCGGTCAGGGCGATCCGTGAGTCCCACATGCAGCTGGTGTTCACAGGCGTTCAACGATTAGCTGGTCTGTCAGCAGTTTCAGCTTCAGTTTCATCAAGGAGGTTTTTGGTTTTTTTTTACTGCCTGCGGGACTAGCCCATATACGCTACACCACATCCGCTAAAGTTCCGAGACCACATTGCGCGTAATTTAAAGTTAATGGATAAATGAAGTCATGACTAAGATGACAGACAACACGCAAAAAGTAGTCTCTAACCCTACGTTAACGAAACTTAAACAGGCAAACGGAAAGCGGTCGAGGTGTGGAGACGTTCGGTAAGGTTGGTTTGTCCAAGGGGAGTGAATAGTTAGGGCAGTACCAGCCATTACTTTCCCTGGCGGGTTGACAATGGATCCAGGCTCTGTTATTCACATTTTTGATAACTGTCCACCGTACAAGAAAGTGTTGAAGTTATTGCTATGAATTGATAACTAGCCACGAACCAGCATTTCTGTATGGTAAGTTGAAGAAGAGTGACACGGGGAATAACCCCTTTAGAAATTACTTCCCTTGGCAGTGAACAACGTTGTGGTCACAGGTGAACGGACTCAGAAGGACGGATCCAAGATTCGTTCTGCCTTGGCAGAGGTCTGCGCTCTCCCAAGTCTGATTTTCTAATTTTCCACATGGGTTGTGTTTAGGGTGTAGTGGATGGGGGGAACGATAAAAACAGTTCTTTCCCAGTGATTATATAAGATGGGGAAAGAAAACAAGAAGGGCGTACTTACTTAGATGCTCCCGCGTCTTGCGACGCATGAGGCACTCAAGGCGCTCCACTGTGCACGGTCCCCAGCCTGTCTGCTGGTGTCACTCCATCCTCTGTCAACGAGTCTGAGGTCTCTTTCCACTGTCTGTCGCCAGCTCATCCTGGGTCGTCCTCTTTTTCTCTGGCCTGCTGGGGTCCATCTGATGGCCTGGTTTGCAGGGCAGTTCATAGCTAAAAAAAAAAGGTTTCCTTTCTAAGCTCTTCCCCATGAAGACTACAACTGTGTTTTTTTTTCCATCAAATATTAAGGTATCAAACAGGAAAAAAATGCAACAAAGACAAGTCTCTCTCTCTCTCTCTCTCTCTCTCTCTCTCTCTCTCTCTCTCTCTCTCTCTCACACACACACACACACACACACACACACACACACACACACACACACACACACACACACACACACACACACACTCTCACATTTTAATAAACTGACTAAAGTTTTGTTAGACTGCAGGTTAGTCTGAAGTCGCTAGGATGGGTAGAAAAGGGATAACCAAAAATTCTTCAAACCATAAGAAGATTAACTTCGACTGATTTTAAAATTGTTTTGGAGAATGTTTGATGCTCAACAAAAGACCTCCGTTTTAGCATATGATGCTGAAGTCCTAGGACGTAACGAGACAGATGGAGAACATTCACGTGTTTCCAATTCAGAGATTTCTAACCATGCCATACACTTATCACACAGCATGTGTCACATAGAGGTATCCTTTGTTCATTAGAACTTATGTAAAAATGTTTGAAATACTGGATAAAACTTACCCGACGACCGTTAAATCTTACATGCCAGTAGGCATATGTGAGTCTTTTTAGAGAATAAGAAGGAAATCATAACTGGCGCAACGTACTACTGTGTACGTGGTGCAGACCTCTTTACCCTTACGATTTTGCCGTAATTTCTACGGGAAAAAAAATCGAAATTACGGGAATTATGCCCCCCCCCCCCCCCCCCCCCCCCCCCCCAAAAAAAAAAAAAAAAAAGAAAGAAAAAGTATGGGAGAAAAATCAAAGACAGAAAATTGTTAAAACGCAAAGTTTCGTCTGCTACCGTTTCGGTCAAAAGCAGTAAGAAGACATTCCCCAGCCTGCTTTGCATCTTTTACCTTGTCAAAGATGACGACGAAGCGGTCTTACGTGCCGTCTCTTCCAAATCTTCAAAAGTTGCGAAAGTATTGCGATTATGAAGACTACGGTTTCCCCCCCCCCCCCCCCCCCCCCCCCCCCTCCCCCCCCCCCAAATTATAGTCTTTGTCTGAGATATTACAGGTACACAAATAATTTGGGGTAAACAGGTTTGGTGGTGACACCTCCATGAGGAAATGGAAGTGAAATGGCGCCTCACTTTGAGGTGGATGCATCGTCCAGAAAACTGCGTGTCCGTGTGTTGTTTTACCATTGTCACATTTCTTATCTGCAGTTGACTGCTCCCCTCTCTCTGTCCATAGTGAGAGCTGGCTTTCCCCTGGCCAAGTGTGTGTGTGTGTGTGTGTGTGTGTGTGTGTGTGTGTGTGTGTGTGTGTGTGTGTGTGTGTGTGTGTGTGTGTGTGTGTGTGTGTGTGTGTGTGTTGTGTGTGTGTGTGTGTGTGGCGTGTGGCGTGTGTGTGTGTGTGTGTGTGTGTGTGTGTGTGTGTGTGTGTGTGTGTGTCTGTCTGTCTGTCTGTCTGTTTTGTCTGCCTGTCTGTGACACACACACACAGAGAAGGAGATAGACAGACAGACAGACAGACAGACAGGGAAGATTGGACACGGGTAGGACGGTAACTTCATTCCCTCTCTACCCCCCCCCCCCCCCCCCCCCAAACCTCTCTACGTCCAAACGAAAAGGACGCTGTCGGAAACACTCGAACTTACACAGTCCCTTGACACATGAGGCCGCAGCGCCATACAAACCGTTAACCGTCCTCCGCTCATCTCTGAAAAGAGACTGCTGAACAATCTGGCAGCAACGCCATCGAAACCGGTTAAAAACCGTTCACCCCCCGCTGCTAAAAGAGGCGGTTGAAGCATTGGGCAGATGCGCCGTATACGCCGTTGACGGCTCAGCGGCGTGGCGCTGGCGGACATATCAAGGCTTTTAAAATGCTAAGCGACGGTGGGACAGAGATGGAGCGCGGTCTTTAACTATGTGAGGGCGTTTAGTCTTTAGGGGCTGCTGGCAGCGGACGTGTCTGCCAGCTGGTGCATTCGTCTTGTGGGGGGTGTAAAGCGAAAACTGCCCGGGAGACAGAGTGCACAGTGATATGTTTTGTCAGTGTCTTGCCTTGCCTGCCTGCCTGCCTGCCTGCCTGCCTCTCCGTCTGTCCTCTCGCTCCCGTCTCTCGGTCTCTGTTTTTGTTGGGGTTTTTTTTTTTCTCTGTCTGTCTGTCTGTCTGTCTGACTGTCTGTCTGTCTGTCTGACTGTCTGACTGTCTGTCTGTCTGTCTGTCTCCTTCTCTTGGCTCTCTCTCTCTCTCTCCTTCCTGTCTCCCTCTCCCCTCCCTCTCTCCTCTCTTCTTCTCACTCCCTCTCTCTCCCTCTCTCGTCTTTCTCCCCCCCTCCATCTCTCCTCTCTCTTTCTCCTTCCTCCCTCCCTTCTCTCTCTCTCTGTCTCTCTCCCTCCCTCCATCTCTCTCTCTCCATTTCTCTCCTCTCTCTCCTCTCTCCACTTCCTCTCTCTCTCTCTCTCCTCTCTCCTCTCTCTCCTCCCCTCTCTCTCTCTCCTCTCCCTCTCCCCTCTCCTCCTCCTCTCTCTCTCTCCTCGTCTCTCTTTCCCCCTCCTCCTTTCCTCCCTCTCTCTCTCTCTCTCTCTCTCTCTCCCCCCTCCCCCTCCCCCCCCTCTCTCCTCTCTCTCTCTCTCCCACGTTGATCCCCCCTCCTGTCATTTCAGCGGGCCAGCACCACATACATCACAGCTACATTAAATGTAGGTGGGAATCGGCCCGTTTCACCTCATTGCCGCTGATGTTGAGCGAAGACTTCCTTCATCCCCCGCCCCCCCCCCCCCCCCCCCCCCCCCCCCCCTCCTAACATTACAGACACCAGGGGAAAAGAAAAGAATGACCCCCCCCATCAAACTCTGCACCCCCAGCGGCATTTCAGCCGTGGCACGCGTTGTGTTGCTTGTGCAGCAGTGGTAGCTTCAGTACTGATTTTATTTTCCTTTTAACAGGATTTCTGGACCTAGCATGGAGAAGAAAAGGGTTATTGTTAGTTCGGCGATGCAGTATACTTTCTTCGTCGATGTCAAGGATCCTGTGCATGTAAACGCGGAATTGTGTGCGTGCGTGCGTGCGTGCGTGCGTGCGTGGCGTGCGTGTGTGTGTGTGTGTGTGTGTGTGTGTGTGTGTGTGTGTGTGCGTGCGTGCGTGCGTGCATGTGGTGTGTGTGTGTGTGTGTTTGTGTGTGTGTGTGTGTGTGTGTGTGAACATACGAATTTGCAAGAAAAAAAAAAGCCTGTAAGAACTGTTTTGCTTATTTTTCCTTCAAGTAAGCAGTGACAATGCCTGTTTTCCAGCAAGATCACTTATAACTTTTTTTTCCTTGAAAGAACATGAAATTAAATCGTGAACGAAGAAGGGAAAAGTAAACGGTCAACAAGGAACAAGTGGGGATGCCCCCATGATGAGAGAGATTGCAGGCGCATAACTCCAAACCAATCTGCTTTCGATGCCAGATCGTCTGGCACAAATGCCAGCACAAAGCCACAGAACAAACAATGAGGCATGGATATTCCAAGCTTGCTCATAATACTCTGTACCTGAAACATGTACACGGCAACAGAGATTGTAGAGATGGGAACTAATACAAAGAAACTTATATTCAAGACTGAACTAATACAAAGAAACTTATATTCAAGACTGAACTAATACAAAGAAACTTATATTCAAGACTGGCAGTATTTATGGTATCGGAAAGCACTATCTAAATATCTCATTATTATTGTTATTAGTATTATTATTATTGTTAAATATCTCATCACCATCCCGCATCATCATCATCATCATCATCATCATCATCATCATATCATCATATGATAACAATAATGATGATGATGATGATGTTGATGATGATGATGATGATGATGATGATGATGATGATGATGATGATGATGACGACGATGATGATTACTATCATCATCATCATCATGATTATTGTTATTGTTATTACTGTTATAATTAATGTCATTACCACCCCTGTTATTTTCATCGGAAATACTATTATCATAAAAAAAACAACCTTACCCTTAGTTTTCAAGTAAAATTTGTTAGAACTCCCGTTCATTGGCTCACGTAATCCCACTTAAAATGTAGACGGAGACAGACTTTGTATTTCGTTTTGTTTGTTTACTTGTTT